>CM076410.1:13823164-14008440 GCA_038363315.1 Mugilogobius chulae
GAGTGTTTCTTGGGAAACCATTTGTGAATGTAGAAGCCCTGAAACAAATGTCTTCATAAGAAATGTCATGAAGAGACCATCGTACTGTTTGGAAATATTTACAAGACAGGGTCCATATTATTATGAAGCCTCGTGTCTGTTCTGTCAGTTCAACTGTCGCCTCTGTTTGTCAGAGCTACACTAGGTTTGTGTGTTAATATTATTTCTCAGGATGAGTGAATATTTAGCAATTAACAACCATTAAAGTACATTAGACGTTGAAGCTCAAAATTAGTCCATAAATCAGTTGATGAGGTCCTCTGACAAAACACGTTTCCTTACCAACCAAACTGATAAGTATTATATTTTATGTGTGAAATAATAAAAACAAGGGAAAAGTGCAGTGCCGCTCAGAATGTTTGAACTCACGGGTTCTCAAACTTTTTCAGACCAGCGACTCCTTATCGGCTCCAAAATCTTCCAAGGACCCTCTAAAATTCGGAAATTAAAGCTCAGCTATATATTACATTTGAAGAAATGGTGAACTTCCTATGGTCACTTTTACCGGTTTACTTCTTTCTAAAGCTATCCATCTTTTCTATCCAAAGTTCTAGGATTAGGATGGTAAATCATAGGAAACTGTCCCACATAAACACTGTACAGTGACAGAATACTGAACTAAGTGTGTGTTGTGCTCTGTTGCAGGCTGGGTGGAACAGGAGACGTACTACTGAGTGTCCTTCTTCACTGCTGCCGTGTTCCATCTGAGCTGACGTTGTTTTAGTTCCACCGAAACAAAAGAAAAAAACACAAACACGTTAAAGGAACTTCTGTTTGTAAAATGTCATTCACAATAAAACTTGTCTCTGTTTTAAACTCAAGTGTTGTTTCATCTTATTACACTACGAGAACAACAACAGAAGTGACTATTACTCCTGTACAACAAGCCCACGTACAGTATGGTGCAAGTCTTCAACAGAAAACAAAGAGAAAGCAAGGAGGGAGAGAGAGAGAGGAAGAGAGAAAAAAGAGAAGAGAGAAGGAAAAGAGATAAAAGAGAGAGAGAGAAAGGAGACGAGAGATGGCAACAAAGAAAAGAAGCGAGAGAAAAAAGGGAAGAGAGAAAGGAATAGAGAAAGAAATAGAGAGGAAGAAAGAAGGGAGGAAAGAGTTGGGAAAAAAGAAAAGGGAGAGGGTGAGAAAGAAGAGAGAAGGGAAAGAGGGAGAAAAAGAAAAAGAATCGAGGGAAAAGGAAGAGAGAGGGAGACAAAGAGAAAGAAAGAAGAGAGAGAAAGAGACGAGAGACAGGAGAGAGAAGGGGAGAGAGAGAAATGGAGAAAGAGAAGAAGAGATGAAGAGAGTGAGGAAAAAAGAGAAAGAATGGAGAGGGTGAGAAAGAAGAGGGAAGGTAAAGAGGGAGAAGGAAAGAAAGAAGAGAGAAAGAGAGAATGGAAAAAGAGAGAGACAGGGGAGAAGGACTAGAGAGAGGAAGAGAAAGAAGAGAAGGGAAGGAGATAGAAGGGAGAGAGAGAAAGAAGAGAGTGAGAAAAAAGAGAAAAGGGGGAGAGGGTGAGAAAGAAGAGGGAAGGTAAAGAGGGAGAAGGAAAGAAAGAAAAGAGAATGGAAAAAGAGAGACGGGGGAGAAGGACTAGAGAGAGGAAGAGAAAGAAGAAGAGAGAAGGGAAGAAGATAGAAGGGAGAGAGAGAAAGAAGAGAGTGGGAAAAGGAGAAAAAAGGGAGAGGGTGAGAAAGAAGAGGGAAGGTAAAGAGGGAGAAGGAAAGAAAGAAAAGAGAATGGAAAAAGAGAGACGGGGGAGAAGGACTAGAGAGAGGAAGAGAAAGAAAGAAGAGAGAAGGGAAGAAGATAGAAGGGAGAGAGAGAAAGAAGAGAGTGAGAAAAAGAGAAAAGGGGAGGGTGAGAAAGAAGAGAGAAGGAAAGGAGGGAGAGAGAAAAGAGAATGGAGAGAGAGAGAGAAAGAAGCAGAGAGAGAGAGGAGGAGAGAAAGAAAGAAGAGAGAAGGAGAGGGGAGACAGGAGAGAGAGCAAGAAAGAGAGAAAGAAAAGAGAAGGGATGGACAAAGAGAGAAAGAGAAGAGAGAGTGAGATGTTTTTACAGTGTAGGCTGTTAAACATTCTAAACTACACATTGTCATGTTGTATTAAAATGCAATAAAGTTGAGGTTCACACAGAATCAGGACGTAAAGTCAACCATCAGGCTTTCTGCAGGGTTTGGGTCAAAGTCAATATTATCTGTCTGTTTCTCTTCTCTTCTTATATCCCTCTTTTTCACCTCTGCATCTTCTCTCTTTCCTTTCTCTGTCTCTCCCTCCTCTCTTTCCTTCTGTCTCTCTCTTCTATTTCTCTTTCTCACTCTCTCTCTCCCCCCTCTCTCTCCTCTCTATTTCTCCCTTCTCTTCTTTTATCTCTCTCCCTCTCTCTCCTCTCTCTCTCTTTAATTTTACATCTTTATAACTCTCTCCTTCTCTCTTTCTTCTGTTCTCTTCTTCCTCTCTTCTCCCCTCTCTTCTTTGTTCCTCACATTCCTTGAAACTGTCCTTTTTTTCTTTTGCTTTCTGTCCCCTCCATTTCTCTCTCCCTCTCTACTTTTAGTCTCTCTCTCTCTCTGCCCCCTCTCTCTTCTGTTCTTCATTAGTTGTTTTTCTCTTCTTTTTTAGTTCTTCCTTCTCTTTCTTCTTGCCTTGTCTTATTATCTGTTTCTCTTTCTCTTCTTATATCCCTCTTTTTCACCTCTGCATCTTCTCCTCTTTCTCTCTCCTCTCTTTCCCTCTATCTCTCCCCTATTTCTCTCCCCCTCTTTCTCACTCTCTCTCCCTCTCTCCCTTTCCCCCTCTCTCCCTCCTCTCTCTCTTTATGTTTCTCCCTTTCTCTTCCCTTCTCTCTCTTGCCCTCTCTCTCCTCTCTCTCTCTTTAATTTACATCTTTATAACTCTCTTCTTCTCTTTTTCCCTCTTCTCTTCTTTTCTCTTTGTTCCTCACATTCCTTTTTTCTTTTGCTTTCTGTCCCCTCCATTTCTCTCTCCCTCTCTACTGTTAGTCTCTCTCTCTCTCTTTCTCTCTCTCCGCCCCCCCACTCTCTTCACTCTCTCTGTTTCTCCTCCAGATAAACCGTTGCCGTGCCGATACAGACACAAAGACAGTAACATCATTGCGCCCGCTTCATCCTCCGTTCATAAGCGAGGCCTGCCTGTTGCCATGGAAACCTCCCTCTCCCTCTCCCCAGCGCTCTTCCTTCTCACTCTCTCTCCTCCTTCCTTTTCCTTTTGCTCTTCTTTCCTTTCCTCTCTCTCTTTCTTTCTCTCTGTTTCTTTTCCTCTCTCTCTATCCTTTTTCTTTTAGCTCATTCTCTCTCCTTCCATTTCTCTTTCACTTTCTCTCCTTTTTCTTAGTTCATAATCTTTTCTCTTTCTCTTTTTATGGACTCCTCTTTTATCTCTTTAACTCATTCTCTCCTCTCTTTCCTTTTCTCCCTCTTTGACCCTTTCCTCCCACTCTCTTTGTCTTCTCTTTTCTCTCTCTCTTCTTTCTTCTTCGTTCTTTTTTCTTTCCTTTCTCTCTCTCTCCTGACTATTCTGTTTTCCCCTCCTCTTTAAACCTTTTCTTCCCACTCTACATTCTCTTTCTTTCCACCCCTCTCTCTGTCTCCCTGTCTCTTTCTCCCCACTGCCCTCTCCTTTCCCTCTCTTTCTCTCCCTGCTCCCTCTCTCTTTTCTCCTCTCCCTCCCCACCCCATCTCTCTCTCCATCTCATCCCTCCTCTTTTTCTTCCCCCTTCCCCTACTGCTCTTTCTCCCCCTCCCTCTCTCTCTTCCTCCTCTCCCTCTCTCTCTTCCCCCTTTCTCTCTCTCTCCCTGTCTCTCCTCTCCCCTCTCCCTCGCCCCCCCCCTCTCCCTCCTCTCTCTCCCTCCTCTCTCTCTCTCTCTCCCTCTCTCTCCTCTCAACCCCCCCTCTCTCCCTCTCTCTCTCTTCCCTCTCTCTCTCCCCTCCCCCTTCTCTCTCTCTCTTCCTCTCTCTCGCTCTCCTCTCCCTCTCTCTTTCCTCTCTCTCTTCCTCTCTCTCTCTCTCCTCTCCCTGCCTCTCTCTCTCTCCCCCCTCCCCCCCTTCTCTCTCTCTCAATCCCTTCTCTCTTCCATCTAAATAAAATCGTTTCTATTTTTAGCTGGACTGAGCTGGAGGAGAAGCCAAAACAAACGTGTGACGGACTAAAAACACACTGCGCTGTGCTTCGGTTGGTCCAGCACACGAGTGGGCGTGGCTATGAGGTGTGTGGAACTGGTAAAAATAAAAAATCAGAATTAACCCTTGTGAGCTACATTTCTATGTCTATTTTTAGCATCGTACAGAAAAGATACAAACAAGACTTGAATAAAAGGACTAGAAGAATGATTAGCAGCATTTCTGACTCTCCTGGCTGTTCAGTGCCAGGCCAAAGTGAGCTGTGCCAGGCCAGGTCAGGGAGCTGCTGCTGGGCTCCATCTGTGCTGGGCTTGTTTCCACAGCACTCAGAGGTACAACTGTAGTAAAGAAGAGCTGAATCATAACTCAACATTATTTATTTATTTTCTCATTTTTGCGTAATGTTAGCATTGAAATAAGGCAGCACGGACACATCTAAGCACATTTTACACTTGTTGTTGTTACTTAGTTCTACTGTCTTTGAGTTCTTCCGTCTCGAACTTTACTCACTGAAAGTGTTTGGGGAAAAAATAGAACGTTGAATGAAGTACATGGAGCTGATTGGGTGTGTGGTTGACCTCATTTGTGCTTAAAGAGAAACTAAATGCAAAAACAACTTTTTTCACTGTCAGACTGTGTATATGGGGTCAAAACTGAATTATCTACAGTTTCTGGTCTTTAGAACATTTTTGTGCCATCTGGCTCACTTTGCAGTTCTGTGTGCAAAAACTGCAACTGTGCTGCGACGATGGTCAAACACTGTCAGTGCATTTTCAGTTCACGCTCATGTTGTGAGCTATAAAAACTGCTCTTTCTGACCCTGCTGCTGCAGCTCCGGTGCATAAGCAGTGATATGCTGTGCTGAAGGTCACTGGTTCGATTCTCATGCCAGTGTTTTATTTCAATTTTAGAAAGAAAAACTCACATGATTTCATGTGCTTATGTAAGGGAAAGGTTCATATTGATTCGCGGGTCAGATAGTGCAATTAAAAGAAGACTGGCTGGTTCGGGGGGGTTGAGTCTAAACAAATCAAATAGTCCAATGAGCCTCATGTAAAGCATGTTCTGTCCCTGTTTAACAAACTAAGACACAACGCATGGGTCTTGGGTTTAATTCATTAATAACTACAAAAAAGGAAGAAAAAGACAAGTAGAAAAAACATGATGTTCTGTGAGCACGGATTAGCCACGTTATTGACACAATCATACACACACCTGAACAACACAAATGATGCTTTAAATGGTAAATGGTCTATTTATATAGTGCTTTTCTACCTTTCCAGACACTCAAAGCGCTTTACAATCTAGTATCCACTCACCGTAGTGGACAAGTGTCTTGCCCAAGGACACATCAACAATCTACTCCTGTCGTCCCACTGTGGCTCCTGGTGTTCTAACGGTCTCCCATCCAAGTACTAACCAGGCCCTTTCTTGCTTAGCTTCTGAGATCTGACTGGATCAGGCTTTGACAAACAGATATGGCCACTTTAGTGTGAACAAATTCATCATCATAAACTCTGAGATCCTCCTCATGAGAGACGTTCAGAGCGTTGACTTGGTCGTATTAGCAGGTCGTAGGCCTAGACTAGGACCGCGCGCCTCCTCAGACATGTTTGCAAAGTTGATAAAAAGAAAACTTGAACTGCAACTGAGCAGCTGTAAACCTCCTTGCACGTCACGATCGCTCCGACACAAGTAAGTCTCTTGAACTCCCAGGTCTTTCTCTGTCTGGGTGGGTTTACTCAGAGCATTCTTCACTCACAACTTAAACAGGTACAAAAGGTAAAGACAGCTGTCGTCTGGACCAAGAGGATCTGTTAATGGATGGAGCGCTGGACTTTAAAGTGAGGCTAAACACGCTTTCAGAGACTAACTCCGCCCACAACTGCTCCTCAAACAGACTCGCAAAAATGGGAGATGCCCAGAGGTCTTTTAAGAGACGCCCAGTGGGTGTGAACAGACTTTGATTGACAGCACCAAATATGAACAGCGGTCCTGGTCCTGACGTGAGATTTGCAGCGGAGAGAGCTGTACAGCCCAAGTCTTTGCTTACTTGCACGTCAAGATTTCTTTTTATATTTACTTTACAAAACATACATATGAAACCTTTGCTTTAGTCTACATAAGCACATGAGCTTATCATGTGAGTATTTTCTAAAAATGAAAATAAAAAACGACAATGATAAACTTGCCACAGCCACGAGTTTTGTACCAGCGCATCGTTGAACAAATGGTGGCACATCGCACCACTCGCGTTACATGACGGCTGATGTCACTGTGCAGTTAGTGATCGCTTTAAAACTCACAGCAGCGATGTCAGAGGGAGGAGTTTAGATAAACCATCTGGGTGGTTTGTCTGTCGCGTTAACTCACTGTGACGTCAGTGTGAACGACACACATAACTCTAAAATGAGTGAGTTTGCACAAAATTTCCAAACAAGGCCTGGAAACAGTAGATCATTCAATTTTGACCCCATATACCTAGTCTGACAGTGAAAAAAAAGTGGATTCTGAGTTTAGTTTCTCTTTAAAGAATGGCTCAAATGCAAAGGACAACATTTTCTACAGAAATGACCTGCACTTGTGGCACAATCAGACCTCCTGGAACTGTCTCAATGGTTTTATTTCAACTACAGTCATAAGTAATGTTCTGATTGGCTGTGCTCTGGTGATCCAGCAGTTTCACAAACGGACTGTATAAAGATGTTCTGAAGCAGTGACTGCGACGGCAAGAAAGTTAATGAACCTTGAAAAAGCAAAGCATGTACAGTATGTGTGCTTTCAAATTTGGACGCAATTTTAACATTTGGGTGGGTGTTTAAACAAGTTAGTGCATATTTTAAAATGTTGTGTTTTGAATTTGGGCTGCGTGTTAAGGTTTGATTTGTACTTTTGAATGTGAGTGTATGTTTTTTCATGTAAACTTGAGTGCACATTTAAACATTAGTTTGCATGTTTTGTCTCACTAAAAACCAACTTCCTAGAACATCAGGAACCCCGACTAAAACACACTTCAACTACATTTACTGTATTTTCGTCACTCTTAAGTCAGTGCTGTCAGCTGGTGTGAGGTGTCATGGCGGTGTAAAAGCCTGTATGTACAGATGGAGTAGTTTGCAGTAGTCACAGTGAGGTTTATCTGGGAGCAGTGATAAGGTCTGACGCACACACACACACACTCTGCCTATCAGGAGACAATAGAAGCTCCAGCGCCTGCCCCGGGACCGTTCCAAAGCTGATAGAAGAACAGTCAGGCCCGGAGAGGGACACAAAGGGCCAGGAGGGGGGTGGAAGAAGATATAAATGTTTTTTTTCAATCATCAGGTGTATTGAAGACTGTGTGCGTGATACTTATCCAATCATCTACTTGTAAAAGGAGGAATTCTTTAATTACAAGTATAGTGAGGCAACATTTCAGCTTCCAAAGGCCTTTATCAGTGCATCATCAAACATTCATACAAACCTGCAGAAAAGGTTTTAAAGGAAGCCATCTTGAATAATATATATTTTATTCAAGACATTCTTTATTTATAAACCCTCTCTTCTAATAGAAATTGGACAAAACAGTATTGGGTGGAAGTATGTGGAACAATTTCTACAATAAAAATGTCTGTAAAGCCTTGTCCTCTCCAGTGCATCCTAGGGTTTCCTAATAGAGATCCAAGACTAATACAACACACTAAACCAGGGGTGTCCAAACTTTTTTCACTGTGGGCCGCATTTTGAAGCTTCTATGGAGCGGAGGGCCATATAATACACTTCTGTGAAGAGAATCATTCAAAATTTTGATTATGAACAACCACACTTTTAATAAGGCTTTAGACATTCATTTTATTTCATTTCAAAGGCATCGGAAATGTTTGTTTTTCGACTATGATAGAAAAGTTGCTCATATTTGACATTAAAAACTATAATTTTTGTAATTTGGGCCAATCTAGCTGGAAGTGTGAGGGCCAAAACAAATTGGTTCAAGGGCCGCATTTGGCCCCCGGGCCGCAGTTTGGACATGCCTGCACTAAACTGTTAACATACTGCTATAATGTGCAAGATTAACAATTTTACAACAATGGTTGGATGAAAATGAACCGTTGAATGTGATTGGTTTAGTAACATTTCCAATTGATTCCAATGGAAAGATTAACTTATATTTTGAAAGGAAATCCCAATGAGTTCTTTCAAATACGGAACCCAGTGTTTGAATATGTTGGAGAGGACGCAGCTACAATAATAACAAAAGGTTTTGTTAATGTATAATCAGACGAATGCATTGTTAAGTTAAGGTTGATCCTGAAATGATTGTGAGCACGAATGAGTGTGAATGTGAGTGACTGAGTATGATTGAGTGTGGAGAATGTGAGGTGGGGAGTGGGAGGGGGGAGGTGGGGGTAAGGGGGTGTTCTGTTTATTATTGTCCTTATTTGTCCTTGTTTCATTATTAGGTATTTAATTGTAATGTTTGTTATTTTATTTAATATCAACATACCTGTTAATTTGCTTGAAATGAAAGAAAAAAATGAAAACTAAATAAAATGAATGAAGCAGAAGAAGAAATTGGACATTTAACTCTTTGGTATGAGCTGGAAGAATAAATGACTGAACATACACATAAAAAACATATCTAAAAACGTTCATTAAAATCCCAAGCAAATTAAGAAATATATGTAAACTACTTTAAGAATGAAAATAGTATAATAAAATCACACTGAAAAGACTTGGACTCTGTCTGGGGTGTTCTCCGCCTAAGGCTCAAAGTAAGTCATGCACTGAGCTGATACTGGCAGGTAAGTCACTGCTTTACAAGTTTCAAGTACGTCCCAAGTCTTTTGCCTCAAGTCAAAATCAAGTCCGAGTCAAAGAGACAAGTCCAAGTCAAAGAGACAAGTCCAAGTCAAAGAGACAAGTCCAAGACAAAGAGAGACAAGTCTGAGTCAAAGAGACAAGTCCAAGTCAAAGAGACAAGTCCAAGTCAAAGAGACAAGTCCAAGACAAAGAGAGACAAGTCTGAGTCAAAGAGAGACAAGTCTGAGTCAAAGAGAGACAAGTCCAAGTCAAAGAGACAAGTCCAAGTCAAAGAGACAAGTCCAAGTCAAAGAGACAAGTCCAAGTCAAAGAGAGACAAGTCTGAGTCAAAGAGACAAGTCCAAGTCAAAGAGAGACAAGTCCAAGTCAAAAAGAGACAAGTCCAAGTTAAAGAGAGACAAGTCCAAGTCAAAGAGAGACAAGTCCAAGTCAAAGAGACAAGTCCAAGTCAAAAAGAGACAAGTCCAAGTCAAAAAGAGACAAGTCCAAGTTAAAGAGACAAGTCCAAGTCAAAAAGAGACAAGTCCAAGTCAAAGAGACAAGTCTAAGTCAAGTCTCCTAATTAAGTTCTTATTCAAGTCTGATTAAACTTAGCTTTCCATCACCTTCCGGTTAGCTCCCCAAAGTGTTTGTAATAATGACATCATGCCAATTGCTATCGACCCGTTCAGAGCCTATGTCATTCGAAGAGGCGGAACTCCACTGGTGCTTCGAAGAGTTTCCCCAGGAGTTTCTCTCCACTATGAGTGAGATGTACTAACGACGAACAGTTAGAAAACTCAACTATGACTCTGACCTCTCCAATGTGTTCCATGGGTTTGCACCAGTTACACTCTTTATAGATGGATTTTCAGTCGACATCACTTTCTTACGTGTCATGCAAAAACACCCGCTCTCCGACTGTTTACATGGGGAAACTTCTTTGAATAAAGCCTCGAAATGAGACGAGAGCTAACTGTTTGGATCAGGTCTGACCCGGTCTGACAGACGCCTGTCTTCTGAAGCCTGAAACAGTGTTCTTTGTCGTATGTGCCATGCCCTCTACGGGCTTCGCTATTGGCTAACACTCGAGGCAGCGCCAATAGCGAAGCCGGTAGAGGGCTACGCACATACTCATAGAACTACAGTTACTCTTTGTTTTTTCACCTGAATGTAACTTTTAAGGGTCGTAGAGTCGAGTTTCATTCACAAATGAATGCAGAACTTTAGTTTTCTCACAGATAAATTCTTCTAGTTACTGCCACAGAGCTTTTTCCACTTGTTTCCACTGTTTGTGTCGATGAGCGCGGCTCTTTCTACAGGCGCATCGCCCTGTTGAGAAACAAAACATCCCTCTATAGCTCATGATTTCTGCGGGCTTCTCACTAGCCGCTAAAGGCTCTATAGAAACAATGAGGGATCATTATCAAAACAAATACATGCCTCAGAATCAAGTGCTCTGAGTCTTTTATACAATAAGCTTCTGTAGAAATCAGCACAAAATAAGACAACACAGTCTCACTAGAGGGCGTACTTTTACCACGACACAAAAACTGTGTATTTTGAGCACGAGTTCACAGCTGTTTTAGTACTTATGTTACCCGTGCATTTAGCACGATATGAAAAAGAGTAAAAATGACACAAGATTTCACAGAGTTAAATTAGGACGAGTTTTGGTCTTGTCCACGTGGGGACGTTTTCTTCAGGTGAAACGGGTAAGTTCAGGCATAAAGTTACTAAAATGTGTAAGATTAGGTCTGGGGCTTGGGGCAGGTTAAGATTAGAATCAGGATTTCATTAATTTCCATAAATAAGAACACATCTTAACAACCACCATAGAAATGAACTGGGACTGTGGTGCGTACTATAATTACACAAAACAGCTGTGAACTCGTGCTAATCATACCTCATTTACATGTTGTGTAATGTCGTGCTAATGTACGCTTTCTTGTGAGATCGGGCTCAATAAGACCACAGGTGTAGTTTACGGAGGGTATGATAATGGATAATTAATGAACACAACTTACACACAAATCTTAAGCAAATTATGTCATCAAACTCATCAAGGGATTTTTAAGCTTGAATCTTGTGCACACGAGGTATTTACACCAAATTCAAGTAAATATCAGGCCTGAATATCACACACACTCACTAACGTCACGCTAACATTCAGTAGCTAACTGTACATGGATCTGGAGTCGCTTGCCGTTCGTTAAATTGAGTTATGCACCTGCGTAGTTTGAAAAGCCTGGGACTGCCGCGCCTCTCAGGGCACCAGTTTGTAACGCAGCCATCTTTGTTCACTCACAGTAAATCTCCACAGAGTTCATATGAAAACTACTGGATCATAGTTTAATAAGAATCTGTCTTCTCTGGGCTCAAAAGTCAAGTCCAGAGAATCCAACTGCACTTTTTACACTCTCCACTGTTTCTCCTCACTCTATACAGGGTCCGTTCTGTTTGCTCGGTGTGGGAAGAATACAGTACGTGGGCCCACACAAAGCCTCTATAGGAGCGTTCACATGAGAGGGGCCCCTGCAGGAAAAGGGGGTCAGTGACTGCTCTGTCCCATAGAACAGAATGCACAAGTCCAGCTGTAATTGTTGTGGAAATGATTTAGGAAAAAACGAAACTGCAGTTAAGACAGAAAGGTATTAAGTGTATTTAAATTGAGTTTATTTTTGTATATAAAAGTTAAATGGGTCCAGTCACCTAAGAAATCATTACTTTTTAAATTTGTAAAATATGTTTTGAAATATTTCATGATAAAGTCCACTGATACTAATAGGGAAACCTGACTCTTGCCCTTTAACTGACAACAATTCTAGAATGTGAAACCCAGCAAAGACTTTTCTAATCATTTCAAGTTGTAAATTTGATCAAAAAGGTTTAATTTGAATTATAGTTTGTTGTGTTATTTGACTGAAATGCTTTACAACAGCGATCCCCAACCTTTTTTTCTTGTAAGGACCGGTACAGTCACAAATGTCTTTTTCCAGGGACCGGTCGAGGTTGAGTAGTGAAGATAAAACGATGTACAATGCAAAAAAACAATGATTGTGTATATTGTATTTCTAGCTCACTGTTTGTTTACATTTGCTGTTTATTAGATTAAGTGGCACTATATTGTCTTAGTAAAGCACAAGGAAGTAGTGATAGAATTTAAAATAGCAATAAAATAAATATTAAAGAATCCTCTGGGGCCCAGTAGCAGATGGCCCGCGGACCGGTTTTGGGCCCCGGACCGGTGGTTGGGGACTCCTGCTTTACAACATTTTGTTTTCAATGTAAATAATTGATTAAATACAGAATAATATTTGTAAAAATAAATCTAAAAATGATCTTGCGACGCCCAGAATTTGGGAACCACGACTCAAAAGGAGTATGTGCAGGTATAAGAACTTATGTGGTCCTAGAAGAAAAAAGAAATGTATGTATAAATGAACGCTCCTGTTATCTGCACACTTTGTTTCTCTCCTGGTCATTTTCACTCAAACTGTTTGGGTCTGTCTTTTATGTAGTTTTTGTTTTTAGTGTTTTAGTTGTTTTTGTGCACGTATATTTAATTTTTTAGGAAAATTGTGGTAATTCATGGAAAAAATGTAATTTTAGGCACCTTAAAATTTGACTTTTTATTTATTTATTTTTTTTTAAATCTCTCTTTAAAAGTATTGAATAAAGGGGAACAAACTAGCTGAGGTTAGAGCAGTGGTTGTACAAGTTTGACAGAAATGTGATATTTCTAACTTTTCTGTTTTTTTTCTGGTGAGAAAGTCAGTCTGACTCAGGAAGACAACAGATGCTGTACATTTTATTGGTGGTGAATTTGAACATATTTTTTAAATTTGCACTAATTGCACAGAAAATCTAAGACCCATGAAAGTTCATTTTGATTTTATTGACAAACAAAATTCACAACTGGGTCAAAACACCCCAAAGATAACACACGGTTAATAATAATTTCATTTTTATTTGCTTATGGTAATAATAATTAAATGAAAATTAAATAAAATTAAATTTAAAACTCTTAAAATTAAACTCCCCAAAATTCCCCCAGTTTGTATTTGGTGATGATTTTTCTGTCATTCTTGCTGTAAAAAAGTTGTTCCAAAATACTCCCAAATAGCAAATAATTTTAAATCCAATTAAGCATTTTTTCCCATAGATTTCTTTAATAGTTATTGAAAACTGAAAGACTTCTCAAGCCACAATATCTTCAAGCACAAAAACACAGGTTGAAAAACACCAGACCTATTCAACTTAAGGCCCTCCAAAAATCTGATCCAGCCCTCAACCATCGTCCTAATATTGCAAATATAACATATTTTCTCTTCTTGGGTTACTACCTTTAATCTGACTGTTCTTATTATTATTAATAATATTATTATTATTGGTGTAATTCTGCTTTAGACTTGATTTGGTTCACTTTGGCTTGTAGAGGTCTAATCCTTATTTAATTCTGGTTTAGAAATTTTATAGCACATTAGGCTAAATAATAATAATAATAATAATAATAATAATAATAATAACAATAAATAAGCATCTTTTTACACTTGCATTACATTTGCTCCATTTGTGTTGACCTATGTTGCACGAGCAGATGAAACAGAAGAGAAAGAGAGAGAGAAAAATCCAAATCCCGATGATGCTGAGACCACGCCCCGTCCGTGGAGTTACCATGGCGAGCTGCGTGACGTCACAATGGCAGAACCGCGGTGTATAAAAAGCGTGGGTCTGCGGCTGAGGCTCGTGTGCGCGAGGCAGGACTCCAAAAAAAAAAAAAAAACATTAAATCATAAAAAAACAAAAAAACACAAAAAAATATAAGGTCACCGGAGCCGGCAGAGTGAATATATATTTTCATATTTTTGTCAATTTGTAAATATTATTTTTTACGGTGGATTTTCGATTTCTGCGTTTACTTGAACTGGGAAGAATTCAGTCCACATCCTAGCAGCAGCCATGGGAAGAGGAGTAAGTACACTTTGAATATTTTTACGATCTTTTGTTGCTTTTGTTTACTTGCACGCATCGCTACACCTGCTGCTTCTTCAAAACGCTACCGCTAGTCAAGTGCTTCTTCTCCCAAACACGCTAAAAGAGACTATTATCAGTTACGATCTACGAAAAACGTGCTTTCTCAACGCTGCGTGTGGAAATACGTGAAAGTTTACCCGATCCAAACACGTCGCTAAGTTTATTGATTTCCACGCGAAGTCTCGAGAGTTGCTTTTCGGTCCCCCAAAAGATGCAAGAGCAGATCGGTGTCCAGTTACGTAACGGGATGTTCTCTGTGTACAAAGTTGGAGGAGTGTAGAGGCATTAAGCAGCCCCCTTCGGAAAAAAAACGATGGTCGTTTGAAGTGAAAGACACAAGGATATTGACGCCTGCGGGTGGCTGCCTTCACGCTACGTAAAATCTGTGCTATTTTAAGTCAAAAAGTAGGGCGAAACACGTTTTTAAAGTTCGTATTTTGGATCAACGTAGCGAGCATTTAATTTCACTTGTCACATCTTTGTTTTGAGCTGGCAATCTAAGTGTAAACCCTTTTGAGATAAAGTTAAACCCTATTTTTAGTCTTGCAGGAAGATGCTAACCGCAAATTTGAGATTATTGCAGTGACAAGAACGAATTTTAGTCTAAAAATGCTTGTTGCTTCGTTTTATAGGCTGGAATATGTTCGTAATCCTAATTATAAAGTCAAATTTCGACAAAGTTCAACGCTATTTTTAGTCTGGCAGGATGCTGAGCCGTAATTATCTCTTCAAGTTATCAGCCCATCTCCGTAGCTTAAGGGAGCATCCTGGGAACGCTGTTGCTGTTGAGAAATGTGCAAAAAAAATCTCCAATTCGTAATGGATAATTATGTTTTCGAAGCTGTTGTGGAACGTCTTGAATTTGAGGCGGTTTGCTCTGGTTAAAAGCTGTCTTTTTTATTTCTCTTTAAATTCTATTCACATTGTTGCTGTAACGCTTGAATGGGAATAGTTGCGTTAATATTATGTTGTAAAAGAGCCACACCCTTGCCCATTCTGCAGCCGAAGCGGTGTACGGTAAAGCCACAAATGCTCATTACCAATTCAGCAAAGAAGCGATGGAGAGTGGAAGGAAGAACGGCAAAAGGATGGATGAAAGAGAGAGAGAGAGAGAGGTGGTCTTGGCGAGCGATGTTAAGCTCTCTGGCTCATTCACTCCATTCATTTAGAACATTTTTGGCCCGGGTTTTTTTTCTTCTTCTCTTCCATTTTTCCTCCTCTCTTCTTTTCCCATATGAAAGCCCTGCCCCCATCCAACCCCATCTTCACTGCGTCTCCCCCCACCCAGCCTCCTTCTGCTCTCTCTCTCTCTTCTAAGCAGCCACACTTAATAGATCTCGATAGCGTTCTGATGAAATTGCACAAATGCGTTCCCCGTTTTGCGAGCTGCTTTGACAAACGATTTCAGATTGAGGGTTTTGGTTCGCAGACAGCTGGTGTTTCAGTCCAAATTTCACAGCGGCAGCAGAGTTTATTGAAAAATGCAAGAGCTGTCGCAATTGGGTCATAGGATTTTCAATGAAAATGGCATTTTTAATGACTATAAGCTGCTAAGCGTGGGGAGTTTCGACTATAGTAGCTCTCAAAATGTCACACTTAGGATCATGTTTGACTTGCCAAGTACGGCCTGATTTCATCTCAGATCTTATCAAGGCAGAAATGGGTCTAAAACAGACTAGAGCAGTGGAATTCTCTTTAGATTCTCCATGAAGCTCGTCAAAAGCCTTTGGAAGTTGTGACAATCTTGTATTTTGGTTGAAATGCCAGATTGTGCTGTCTATTTAAATTATTTTACTGATCACTACTTTGTCAATCTCTGATTTCAGTAAAGTGCTAATTTCCTGTGAATTATGTCTGTAGATTATGGATAAACTCATGGTTGTGATTAATTATCTGTTGGTTGGATCTTGTAAAGTGCTCTAAGTAGAGCTTATATATCTTAGACATTATTGTGAATGGTATTTTTGAGATATGCAAACAATACATATTGAGTATATTGTGCTGTAAAAATATGCTGTAAAAGAGCTATTTAAAATAAATATTACATAGATCCACCGCCAATGCGTCATATTTGGAGGCGTGGCCTGTTGAGGGGAAAGTCTTGGCTGCACATTCTATGTTAAGGCATAGAACTTAAATGTTTTACCTCTTTTAAGAAATGTTCTGGCAAATGAAGTGTATTTTATCACAGCTAAATCAAGTCAGTTTATAACCAAGATTAAAAGGAGATTGTTGATGTGTTAGCGTCACGTTAGCATTGGTATTGTTAGATATTTACACAGTTGGACTGTTGGATCACTTTATTCATCTCCATGTCTTCATATCTATAGTTGACACAGTAGATCTTCTTAAGTCCACATTTGCTGTTGCAGTTGTTGAGCAGTGAGTGACAAAAGTTGCTCTTATTCACTTCCCAAGGAGGTCCGTTAGTGGGCGTGGCCTCTGTTGCAGACTGTATCTATTTGTGATGCTGTATTCTTTCTAATAAATACAGTTTAAAAAAAATATATATATATCAGAGTTTGTACTGTGAGTGTTTTATTGTTGTTTTTCCAGTGCAGTAACACATTTGAAGAGGTTTTAACAAGTGTATGTTGGACTGGTAGTGGGTGGTGACAAAAGTGAAACCTTTATCTGGCCTGTTGTATTTGTTTTTATAATTGGTTACCTGACCCTTTTGCTCTCTTCTGCCTGTGGGAAAACTACTCTGAAATCAGTAAGTTTGTAGTGTATCAGTGCTGTGAACTTTCTTCAGCATGTCTTAAAAAATCATAAACTAAGATAATCTTTGTTCAGCGTTTTGTGGTGCATGAATCTGGTGCGTGAGTGTCTTCTCTGACACTTTTGTTTAATCAAATATCTGCGCTGATCCATGAAATGAAGGGTGTCGGTCCCATAAAGGTTGTGTCTGTAATTGGCCATAATAAGACTTTTACTGGCTGATGTTGACTCAGAGCTCATCTCATAAAGTGAACTTGTTCTTTCCACAATACATATTACAAAACACTATGCGACTAATTTTTTGAGAATATATAGTAATAATAATAATTTTTTCAGTTTCTTCACAGGTAGAAGTCGATATTTGTAGCAGCTTCTTAAAGCCAAAGTGAAAAAGCTGGATCAGTGCATCTCTAGTCAATATAAAACTCATTTCTATCCTCTCTTAGGTTTGTCATGTCAATAGATTATTCCAATCTTAGATCTAGTTTTGCCCTGATTTAGAACCTTTTGAATAATCCTGGTTATACTCGAAGCAAAACTATTTTCTCCATTTCCATAGTAACTATTTTAACACTAACGCAGTATTTTTTGATTGTTGTTATTTTCACTGGATTGGGAACAGCGTAACCCGTCCAGTCAGATGGTTTATCTCGTGATATTTGTGAATTCACGAGATAAACCATGGCCTTCTATCCGCCCGATTGGTTTGACGGCGACGGTGGTTCGGCTCACTCACATCACAGCAGCGTGGTTTTGAGGCCCAATCACATTGCAGCAGTGCGGGCTAACGTGGGCTGTTAGCGCCCCGGTGCCGCAGCATAGTCTGAATGGAAGATCGCTACGGTTGGAGGAAAGCTTGCTTTACCAGACGTAAACACTTGGACTGTCCTCCGTGTTCACGCTCGAATGATACTTGTTGTGGAGCTTCAAACTTTCTTTTCTTCTGAACACAATTTCAGTGGACTAATGGAATCTTCAGCACCTGGAGAGGCTTTGGGAGATTTGTTTTGTGTCTCTTCCTCACTACGCTGGTGAAGAGACACTGGACACTGTTGGTGAGACTTTGTGAGAATGAACGTTGCGACTTTTTTGGTGACTGGGCAGTCTTCTTCTACGGTCTTAAAGTAGCGCTACTGCGCGCTCATATCTTCATTGACCTCACGGTGCGTCCACTGAACCAGCCCCTGAAACTCCCTCTTGAATCGTATCCAGAGGAACGTCGATTCATAGAACACGTAGCTCGTTGTGTGTAAAAGAGAAGACAATCTGACATAGAAACGTCACAGATTCGTGAAAACTCGTTGTATAAACTGCCCCTTAATGTGGTGTTTTCTTGGTTTAGTCAGTTTTAATGTTTCTTTCTGATACAGACTATAGTCATTTAAAACCTATTCAAACTGAGCTTGTTTTCATATTGCACAAGCCACAAGAAATATTAGAATCACGCCCAACACAAGACTTGGTTCTGTTTGATCTGAGAAAATAAACTCTTATCGATGGATATACATTTGAATGTTTGATTGAACTTTGAATCAACTTTTCAAAGGCTAAATAAAAACAGCTTGATAATTTGATGAATCTAAGTGAAACAGCCGTGGTCCATTTACAACAAAAAACCAATAAGTATTTCAAAAGAAGGCAAAACATTGAGGAAAACACTAAAGTGCAAACCCCACAGTCTGAGAAACATGTTCCAAACACATGGAACTCCACTGTTACCTCTCCTGACTGCTTCTCCAAACCACATTCTCTCCTCACGCAGACTGAATCCTGATTTGACCGCATAAATACCTCATCATAATTGGCGACACTTGTCTCTATACCGCCGCAATTAGATTTCGCGCAACCTCGGGAGATTGCCTTTGCGCTTTCTCGTCACGTTCAGCTGCACAAAAAGACCCGGGCGCAAAGCGGTGAATGGAAGAAGGATTGATAGCCTCATCTGAAGGGAAGCAGAGAGAGGGAAAAGGGGGAGGAGGTTGGATTGTGTTCGCACTAGTTGCCGCATTGCCACTTTGGAGCCAATCGGTTGGACTGGGATGGGAAGAGAAGGGTGGTGAGAGAGGAAAGCTCGCAGGGCGGGACTGCAAATGAAGTCTTCAAAAGTTGATGAATCAGCTTGGCTCTCGCTGCAAGAGAGATCAATGTTGTGACTGTCGCATTTGTAAATCTCAGCAGCGGTAATTAGGGAAGCATCCATCTGAAACTGAGATTGGATATCGGTGCAGGTTCTTGGCATGCGTCTGTATCGGTTGTGTGATTTTGGTGCAGCTGATTTGTGAATTCTATTAGTGACTAGACGCAACCTATTGTCAGACCGAATGTGATTTACAGAATGAGTCACAGAAGTGCAGAAATATGACATTACTAGTAAAAAGCTACTATAGCACCATTTTTCTCCATTTTCTATTCTTAATGGGCTCTTTTTGTGGCAATTTTACTATAAACAATAGACACAATATTAAATTTTCGGATATCTTGAAAATAATATTCACAATACTATCTAGAATTCGGGCAGATACTTCCTGCCAAACTATCAAAATATGAAATGAAAAAGTCAAATCTATGGCTGCACAATGTCTAACTGCAATTTTTTGTTTGTTACCATTTTGCAACCATTGTAAAACAACCATGGGAATTATTCAAAATGGTATGTGCTTCTAATTTGGGAATTTAAAGCCTAATATTGACAATGAAGTCTTAGTTAATGAATCAGTTTGACTGGGATCTTCTATCTGGTATCAATGTTTCGACTCACATTTGTAAAGTTTGGCTGTTAATTGTTCGAAAACATTTTTTCAACTACTTTTAGATAATCTCTTGAATGTTGTTTTAGAGATGAGCAGATGGAACATCAAGTACTGTATTTAAAGTAAATGGAACTTATAAACTTAACATTGTCAACTTTCTAATAAGTTATTTGTACGTTTGTGATTAATGAATGACATTTCACTTTCATCTAATATTTAATTGGGAAACCCTAATAAGCTTGAAAACTGCTCAAAATAATTAGCTTTTTTAAACTTTCTTACTATAATATTCATTCATTCATTTTCTACCACTTGCTAATGGACACTGGACAATGGCCAACCCGTCGCAGAGTTAGACACACAACCATTCACTCTCTCATTCACTCACCTTCAGTGATGCCCAATGAACCTAAACATTTTGGAGGGGAGGAAACCACATTTTCCTGTTTGCATTTCCCTTTCTCTGACTTATTGTAGTCTAATTATTGTTTTGTCATCATCATAATCGCCCAGCCTTATCTACAACAACTGTCATGAATTGGATCAGAGACGGTTAAGCTTAAGCCATCTCCTCAGACTTTCTGTTGAGATCAGCAGTCCATCTTTCCACTCTGCTTCTGAATATTGATCTTTCTAAAACATCAATTCCAAATGTAATCTGGACGCTCGCTGGCCTTACATTGACGTGAAAACCGTCAGCTCCTCTCTCTCTCGTACGGTTGTGAGTCGGTTCGTTAAAAATACATGAAGCACCGAAGGGAAGGGAGGGGTCTGCGGTTGCACCTAAAACTGCAGTGTGTGTCCGCACCCAGTGGTTTACGGGACAGGAACGAGCCCAGACCGTTCACTTCTGCCCCAAAAGAGACGAGAGAATGGAGATGTAGAAGGGACAGAAGGAAGCATATCTGTGTCAGCAACAAGTACAAAGAAGACAAGCACTAGAACAATGTATTATATGATTTATTCAGTATTTGAATAGACTGACATCATCACAACATTAATTTGAGCTTGATAAAAGTCACAATTGTATAGCAGAATTTGCAGTTTGTGTCAGATTGTAGAATACAGTTCATACAGTATTTCTATACACAGAGAAATAAAATAACATCATTATGATCAACACTGTAATCACAGTTCCATTAGCTTTGAAAATAAAGTCTTGGATAGTGAGTTTTGCTGTTGATCCTCTTCTGATCCTTCTTAGATCATGTTCTAAAACTGAATTGGTGATAGTTTGGAGTCTCACTCAGGCAACAGTCTCTCTTCTGACAAAAATCATGAATAGTGTTTTCCATCAATGTTAAAGTAGATTTTTTTCCTTCAGCTTTAATCAATGAATCAACCCATCAGTCAATCAATGAGTATGAATGGATCAGTCCCTGGAGGTCTATTCAAACACGCTGAGCAGTGAATGACAATAATAATTAGTAAATGAGCTCAGCACAGGTCCCAGAGCAGCTGGACAGGACCAGGGACCGGCACAGAGGTTGGAGGGGCTGGTGCTTCATCATAATGAGGGCACTTTACTATATTATTCAGAATGAACCAATGCACTAGTTTAAACAGAAAAGTAACATATTTACCTTGTTAAAAGCTTTGTGATGATGGTGACATGAAGCTTGTGTCTACTCTCTGCTGTCTCTGGCAGAAACTACGGAAACTGCAACCTTCCTCCCCCTCCACCTCCCAACACATTCCTGACCTGAATTTCTGTCTGAAAAAACTATATTTTTTGTAGCAGTGTAAAATGTGTTTAGATGCGTTTTTGCTGTCTTTGTTCAAAGTTATGTAGGGGGTTCAATCGCTAAAGTTGCTTAGTTCTGCTTTAAATCAAACAATCAATGTTTGTTTTTCAAAACCTTTTTGACAAGTGTAGCTTTGCACACATGCTGCATGTGGAGTATACTGTATTCAGTCGGCTTCTCCTACTTTTGCAGCAAAACAAAGCCAGTTGTGTAAAAGACTAAATGGTCTTTAGACGAGTGACTGCTTGTGTCCAAGTTCTGTGGTTCTCAGTGGAGAACTATGACCCTGGACGTACACTGACTGTGAGGTGGGTTTGGTTGGGGACATGTGCAGGTTTCTTACAAACTGCCTGTTACATCAGATGCGCTCAACTATAGTCTGGTTTCATCCAAAGCCCTGGGGATTCGCGTGGATTCCCACGAGAACCCTCGTATAATGACTTGAAAGCTGCATCAGACCACT
The DNA here is from genome assembly GCA_038363315.1 of Mugilogobius chulae. NCBI lineage: Eukaryota > Metazoa > Chordata > Actinopteri > Gobiiformes > Gobiidae > Mugilogobius > Mugilogobius chulae. The sequence goes on from CM076410.1 coordinate 13,844,833, forward strand.
GCGACCTCGGGAAAACTAGACTTCATACGTATTCTTTGTGAAACCCGCGCGGCTCCCGCACTCTCACTCCTTGGAGTCAGCGTACATGGGCGCATTGATTCATCAGTTATTTTGCTCATATAACATCGCATATATGCACTGACTGATTGAACTGTATTTAACCAGGAAAGCCCCAATGAGCTTCAGAATCTCTTTTGCAGTAGAGTTCTGAGGGAACATGTTTTATCGTTTAGGAGAAACCAGAGCGCCTGGAGGAAACCTACGCAGACACAGGAAGTCAGGTTGTCTGTGAATAAACCCAGGACCTTAGACATTGTAGAACACCATTTTTAATTCCAAACCCGTCTATGATCTGCAACATGTCAGCTGCTCCTGATGCTCCTGCTTACTGTTCTCATGATCACGTTTAACATACCAGCCCCGGTCTCTTTCCTAAAGCGAGCGCCTCACCACACAAGCTCTCTGTTTTCTCTTTCACTTCCATTCTTCACAGTCCGTCTCCCTCAGGCTGTCCCCCTTCTGTCCCCTGTCCTCTGCCCACTCCACAACACTCCATCCGGCTCACATTCTTTCCACTGGCCAGTCACCGTCTATTAACTCGGGCTTTTGTCAGAGGCCACCCGCTGTCCTCTCCCTCACTCGCTCTCTGTTTTATTATCTCTTTCTTTGTTTTATCGGCTGCACATCGCTCGCTGGGTTTGTCCGACTGTCGAGGCGAAGCAGCTCTGGAGACGTTCGCTTTCTTTTTCCGGCTCTGCTTTCACGTTTTCCTGCAGAGTGTCTGCCACAAAGGCTGACGTCATTCTGGAGCATCTGCATCTGTGGCATCTTTTCTTTTTGATTAGAAATGGGTAAAAAAATGAAAACACAAAAAGAAAAGAGCAACGACGATGAGAAAAGGGCGGATTTAGAGAGAAATGGTCAGAATGAAAGCTTTTTGTTACTGTTTTTTAAAATGAGCTACTTTTTTGGAGGATGTGACACCTCTGCACACTTATGTCAGTTTTCTCCAAGATAGAATGATTTATTTATTTTTAACAGTAATAATGCATACATCAGGGCTGTTAAACTTATTTTGTCGAGAGCCAAAATATTCACTGAGTAGTGACCGAAGATGGACAACAAGCCACACTTTTGTTTGGGTTAACAAAAATTGGCATTGTTGGCTACTTCAGTGTAAAAAGTCTGAATTAGAGCGAGACTGTGATTTTGAATGATTTTTTTTTTATTTCTATATTATTTTCCCTCACTCACTCGGTGACAGTAAACCGCCCTGGAGCAGCTCATCAGTGGCGATTCGCCTAAACACCTGGCGCCTCAACCTCCGACCACCACCAAGTGTTCCTAACATGCATGTTATTGGTTGGTGGGGAAACTGGAGAGCCCGGAGGAAACCACCCAGACACGAGGAGGAACATGCAAACTCCACACAGAAGGACCGGCCTGAGCGGGAATCGAACCCCACGACCTGTAGATGTTGATTTGATCCTGGTTTGGATCTTGGTTTGGACCTTGTTTAGCTCACGTTTAGTCCCAGTTTTGCTGCAGGCTCTGAAGATTAAAAGTTGAATCAGTTATTCTACTGACTAAAGTTGTGCTGTGAAACTTTTCCACTGAGACTCATCATGTGTAATCCAACCAGACACCAAGACTAACCCAGAACAAATCAGCTGATAAGAACACATACTGTAGATGTTCTAATGTTTGGGTTGTGGGCCGGATTTCATTAGTTAGAAGGCTTGATCTGGTCTTACCTGGTCTGCATTTTAACCTTTTCAAATTAGTAGGGAAGAATATTATACATAGTTAACATTTAACATTTTGCAAAATGAAACATTTAATACAAAAGAATATTAAATATTGCAATTGTATTTGAAAGTTTAGTGTTTTGTGACATTGTTCATAATCATAATGCAGGACAAGTCTGACTAAAAATATTTTAACTAAAGTAAGTAACGACATGAAAAGTTACAGAGGAATGTTCCTTAAACATTTATTAGTAGCTACAATACAATACTGTAAATGTCTTTTGTACTGGACGACACAAACATTAGAATGATGTAACAGATGAAAACTGTAGATGTTGGTGATTCTGCAGCTGTTCATTGTGAAGTTACAAACAGATCTGTGATTATGATTCTTTTCATCATTTTACTCTCACTTCTTTAAGGTCTATTATTTTAAAAGTATGTGGACTCAGAGAACTTTACTGTTTCCACAAAGAAGCATGAATATAGCAGAATCAGAATAAGATCTTTTGTCCATATCGGGCAGTCTTTGGAAGGGTTTGATGCTGAAAATCATATTGATTTTAAACAAATGAATAAACAGATAATTGTGTATTATTATAAGGGTTGTTTATACCATCATTTTACAAGCCATGTTCTGATCTCAGGCTCACGGTGCTTTGAGGAGATCACAGCTGCAGATCAGATCTAAAGCAAGATTGTGGGTTTAGTGCTCATCTCCTGTGGCCACTCACACTGGCTCAGCAAAAACCCTACAAACCTTTATGAATGAATAAATGCCCCAGTAGAAGAGAAAGAAGAATGCTTTTGTAAAAGAAAGCACAATTGTGATTTATGCTTTAGTCACTACAAAGCTTTTAGAATAATTACACAAGATTAGTCATTTTACATTAACAAACCTCTTCACTTATTTTCTGACGATGTATTTAAGGATGGGACTTGACTTGGACTTGTCTTCTTTGCTTGGGACTTGACTAACCTGGTTCACACTGGATCAGACACTCAGTGCAGTCATGGACGTTGGGACATGGTTGCAGTCTCTGCAGACCTCTGCCTCACCCTCAATTACGTCATTGGAGATTACATTATGACTTGTGAACATGTCATCTTCCTCAGTTGATTTCTGGATTTGCACATGGTAAGCGACGTCTCACCTACTTCGACATATGTAATGAGTTGAAGACATTCACGTTTTGTATTATTAGTCAGATTCATTCTGGGTTGTAACTTTATTGAATTGATCCTTTCATCCTGAAGAAACTTCACATTGACTTGCTGCTCTTACCTGAAAAACTCTGATCCTATTTGACGCTGTGAAATCTCGTGTCATTTTACTCTTTTCATATCGTGCTAATGCACGGGTACATAGTACTACAGTGGACTCATGTCAAATACCTTTTTTGTCGTTGTTAAAGTACATCATCTAGTGGACTGTGTTGTATAAGCACGGAAGTTTATTTATCCTCTGTGTTATAATTGTGTATATGTTGAGTTTGACATAGTTTGTATTATAGTGTAACGTAATAATTTAATTTGAAAACCACGGATTCACTTCACCAGCTTCGCTGTTCCTGTTTAGCGTGTCTTGTTTTCAAAACAAGAAGGCTCCGGTGCGCTCCGCGGCCGGCCAAAATTTGAAACCAACGAAGCGTTTTGGACGCCGGATTGGTCATACCGGAGAGACCGGACTGGACTGTAGCCGTGTGAGTCACTCTCAGACTTTTCTAGTTAAGTAAGACTCCGGAGCTGCACCGGAGTTGGACTGGAGACAATGTGAGCCGGGTTAACTTGTCTTTCTTTTTTTGAACTTGTCTTTTTGATATGGACTTGACTTGGACTTGTCTCTATTTGACTTGGACTTGACTTGGACTTGTCTCTCTTTGACTTGGGACTTGACTTGGACTTGTCTCTCTTTGACTTGGACTTGACTTGGACTTGTCTCTATTTGACTTGGACTTGACTTGGACTTGTCTCTCTTTGAACTTGACTGGACTTGTCTCTTTGACACATAATCGTAGAAACTCCAACAATGCTACCTTTAACCTTCTATAACTCTTGTTTTTGCATTGGCCTGAGCGAGAGTCCAAAAAGCGCTGCCAGGACTTTCTCCGTCCTTTCACTCTTTGTCCCGCGCTGGAAGTTGTCCTCGACGTGTGTGGAGTGTAAAGCAGCGCCGCTCTAAATCCTTTAAACGACGGAAGGAAGTCAGAGAAGAGAAAAGGAGAGGGGGAACCAGGGGCATGGGAACTGAGAGGAGGGACCCATTTCCACGTGACGCAGCCCATTCACTTCTCTGTCAGGAGCTACGCCAATGGTAACCGCTAGCAACAGGCTGACGGAAAGGTTTCTCTTTTTTTTTACAACAGGAGAAAGAAAAACGTTGGAAGACAAATGAGGCAGAGAAAAAAGATTAAGTAGTGACAGAAGCGTTGAAAGAAAGAAGAGGAAAAGAAATGTTTAAATTGTTCCTGAATGAAGCTTGGTTTTACTGGGAGCGTGTTCACAAAAAGACTAACTCTGCTTCTTCTGGACCATGTGTGTCAAAATGAAAGGGCTTTTTTGGTCTCTACCTTCATCTTTCTTTCTTTGAGTTAAAAAAGGTCTCAAGTTTCTTGTTACATATGGTCAAAATTGCTTTTTAGTTTTGGATTTATGTGTTGTATTTGGGTGGGACACCGCTGGAACACCAGGTGCCACAGTGCGACGACTAGAGTAGACTGTTGTGTCCTTGGGCAAGACACTTACCCACTTTGCCTGTTACACTGCGTGAGTGGATTCTAGATTGTGAGTGCCTTGAAAGGTGCTTTTAACCACTTGAACGTCTGCAAATCGATTTCTGCCAGGAAAGATTCTTTATTTGAGAGAATGTGGAAATAATCAACATTTATTTAATGCATTACATTAAATTACCATATATTTTCATATTACAAGATGCACATAAGGTGTGACGGCCGTAAGATGTGCACCAAAATCTGTGCGCACGTATTTTACTTTTACCTGCTTACAGCACATTCAAAATCGAGGTTTAAACAGACGTTTTTAGACATATTTGTCCCACATGCCTGCCATTTGTGGCAGAGATAGGCGTTTTACTGAAGACACTCAGCATGTGTATCATCGTTCCTCGCTGACTTCTTTTATGCGTCTCGCGCACAAGCCGTTGGTGCTTCTTGGTCTCAGTTTGCACCCGAGGATGGTGGATGTGGTCGGCCGTCCCTTAAAGCTCGAACTGGAGCGCACCACACAAAGACAAGCGGAGAGAGACGCAAACCAGAAATGCACTGATACTGCGCAACGCACAATCAAAGCTGAGCAAACAGCGCGTGTATGGACCGATAGGTCTGAGCTTATCTATCCAGTGGACCGTTAAAGCGAAGCACAGCTGCTGTTATGAAAGCGGGTTTAAGTACCCATCCCTACAAACAAGTGACCAAGCCTTTGAAAAAAAAAACTCAAATCCAGTCCTCAGCCTTCAAAAAAGTCATAAATGAATGAAAATATAGTGTGTTAACATTTTTAACATTAAAAACAAATTTTCAACATAAAATGTGCTAAAAATCTAAGTTTCAGTCATAAATGGATATATATTTGTGGATCATGCCTGAAAAAGGACAGTCCAGACCTACCCCGAAAGTGTTATAGAATCCTTTTACGTTTACAGTTCTGTCTGTGAAACAATCAACATCATCATTTCACAATAAGTCAGTGTAAAGCTGTATTTGTGTCAGACACATTGCACAAATCATTCTTTTGTATTCAGAACTGTGACGAAAAGGAAAAAATGTTTGTTCAGTCTGTGGACCAATAAAATGGCTGTTTTAGTCATGCATCCATTCAGAGTTCAAGTTTAAATTCACACATTTAAGAAACAGACATGGTAATGGAAGAATTTGCTAAAGAATTGGATGCAGTTTGGTTTTTAAAATTGTGAACAGTGGCTAAATCTTCGTCTTTTCTTATAAAAATGTAAACTGTCAAAGCAAAGCGAATATACAATATGGATAAGAATAATTTAGCTTCTTAAATAGTCCCATTTCTGTTGACATACCTAAAGGAGAGGCAGAGAACCAAAATGGTGAGGCTTTTGTAATGGTGACATGTGTTTTTAGCTTGGCACGGTTAGCATTCAGATGGCAGCAGCGCTAACACAGAATGTTACATCACTAATCTGGAGCTAGCCTGATCAGATGGAGATAAAGCCCGCTGGTTGTAGTGGATTTTCTGACTACATGGCACAGGTGTAGCGCGCTAAGCTAACACGTGCTATAAGAAGCGGATAATCCCTCTTTAATATCGCTGCTACTGCGCCGTTAGCATGTCCTGTTTTCTCACTGGCCAGATTGGGGATGCTAGCTAAAACAAAGGACCATTGTTTTCGGCTTCTTTGGAGATTTCTCTTGAGATTGTTTTTTTTCTCTCTTTGGTTTTGGTTCACGTGGGAGTAAACTAACAGACATCCTCCAGCTCGGTGCTAGTTTTTGAAAAGCTTCAGAAGTCGTAGGAAACCGGACGGTGTTGAGCAGTGTGTTTCAAGTTCAAGTGGATCAAAGGCTGCTGCATGTAGCTTCACCTGAAATCACAAGTTTGTCTGATAAATAAAGAAAGAAACAAAATATACATAAACAAAGCCGAACTGAACTGATTTGTGTTGAGCTCAGACTGAACTCTGCTCAGGACAGGCGTCTCCATTAAAAGGACTTGAGCTGATTAAAGTGAACAGCATTAGTGACCGACTCGATACAAATGTGATTAATTAATCAGGCCAATTACTCTGTGACATGTTTTCTTCTAGAGCTACCCACAGTTTATTCATGTTTCTTTAAAGTCTCCATTTGAGATTTTTCAAATTGAAATACTACATTTATTCAACATATAGATGTCTATTTTACTGGGGGCCTTAAGCCTGTTTTGAGTTTGTGAGAATATGCGCTTTATACTGTATGTTCTTTTGTTCGATTGACTTGGCTGTACATGTCTGTATTTTGTATAAATTTCACAATAAATAATACATTATATAACATAATGTTTTACAGTAATACTGTTGCATTTAGTCATGAACCACTATGTCGGGCAATATTTTGAGGCGGATGTTTTTTTGCATTTTGGCCATATCGGTTTGCCTGAGCAGCCAGTCCCACTCCCTACACACTTTGACAGACACTTAACAAAGACGTGAGGGTCTGGGATCAGAGCACCGGGTTTCCATTTTGAGAGTGGCCTTTCCGAGTGCTGAGTCAACCAATCAAAGAAAACCCGGAAATTCCACCAAAACAGCGACGCACTAAACCGATTGTTTTCGTCAACATGTAGCACGAGGATTTTTTCAGTATGAAGTAGAGACCTGCATCGGGCGGGAATTCCCACGGGACCCACGGCACCCGTGAGCAAACCCTCGGGATTGGGCGGTTTTAACGTTGCCTCAGGCGGGAACGGGCGGTCAGGCCAAACACTTCGGGTCCCGACCGGACTCATGCTCTTCCGCTGTCTTCAAAATATTATGTAGTAAGAAAGAAATACGGCTTTGTGCGCGCTGCTGTTCAACAGAGAGACACAACACTGGCGCTGCTGTATTTGCTAGTCTAGCATGCGTATCAGCTGTGAGTCCTCGCGCCAGCAGCAGCTGCAGCACGGGCGAAAACTTGAAGGAATAATGAAGGACTGGCTTTTACGCACGGGAAGATGGAGATAATACACACGGAGTTTGAGCAAGTAAAGTGTTTAACAGAAACTGGAAGCGTGAGGAGCTTTGTATTTCTTTGTATTTTTTTTTGTGCTACAACAACAAGAAGAAACAAACCAAACATTTAGCATGGAAAGAAAAGTCAAGACAAATGTATTGTTTTGTATAATGTATTCTTTTTTTTTTTTTTTTTTTACAACAATTCAACATACACAACATAGTCTATCTTCAGACAGTGCTGTGCTTTGTTAGCCCTGGTGTGACGTGACCAGTGTGGGCTCAGAACAGACCAGTTCACCAGACGCTGACCTCACTGGAGCCTGACTGGAGCTGCACTAGAGCCGGACTGAAGCTAGACCTTGACTCTTCATGTGCTATTGTTCCACTCTGAAGCACACTGAACCCACAATTTCCTGAACGATCACTGTGGTCAAGCACTCTTCTCAATCAGCACTGGTCTTGTTGTTCGACTGGAGAGTGCTCGAGATAAGAGAGGGTTTCAACATTCAACAGGGCTGAACGAATATGGAACTGTGAACTTCATCAGCTGAATTGTTTTAGAAAGTTTGAAGAAGTGAGAGACTGAAAACTGCACTCAAGAACTATGAGACAAAGATAGATTTACCTCATTCTGTTGTGATGGCAAATCTGTTTTATTGTTTTTATAAATCTATTCTTACTTGTCTTATATTTAGTCATCCTCTTCTGCTTGTGTGTTGCAAAAATAATTTCTTTCTGAAAGTGAATAAAAGTATTTCTAATTCTGAAACCTGTAGGACCTGGAAGACTAAAGAACTAAAAACTAACTGCGGAACTTGGGAGACTAACAGGAATCTATGGGACTAACTAAAAAATCCAGGAGGAAAGTAAGGATCTCAGGGGACTTAGGACCCATGGAACAAACCAAGGAGCCCACGGAACTAACCCAAGAACTCATGGGACTATCCAAGGAACCCAGCGACCTAACCAAAGAACCCAAGGACCCAACCAAGGATCTCAGGAGAATTTTGACTCCAGTAGATTGTTTGGCCCCTGGATTCTTAAGGAATCTAGGGATTAAGAAACAAGAAACCTTGAACACGAGGAACACTGGGTAGAACTCAGATCTAAGGAAGAAGTCTGAAGGGCTGAGGAATAAGAAAAGTTCTAAGCATTAACTCCGGGCTATAAAGGCAGTATGTTCAGTAGAATCAAAAAAGTCTGGTTAATAAATATACAGTATATTACAACACAGTCTTTGAAGAAAACGTAGATATACACATATACTGGTTTTCATGCTTTTTAATTGTATTATTTTTTATGCCAGTATTTCACTAAAAGCCATAACAAATAACAAGTTTTGGTTGAAGCCAAGTGGCAACATTTTCTTTGGGTTTAAACACAGGGCGACTTTCTTTGTTGAATTTCCACGTTCTCGTCATGTCTGTGTAGGTTTCTTCCAGATACTCCAGTTTCCTCCTACAACTAAAAACATGTCCAATGTGCCTGACTACAGATGGACATGAGCTGTAAGCTACAATCTGCTACAAGCATCTGCCTTTGTGTCTAATGTCATTGTACATTGTCCTTAATAAACCTTACCTCTTAGGTAAGTTAAGGCTTCAAGTTACTAAAATGGCTAAGTTTAGGACAGGGCTTGGGACAGATTTAGATTTACTTGTTTACGTTGTTGCTTTTCGTAACATATTGACGTAAAAAGACGTAAAAACATGTTTATTGTATGTTTTATCAGACACTTTGTTGTATCTAAGATTTCTTCAGAGACTGGGATCCTAGTGTAACTCATGCTCAGACAGATTAATGCTTGGCTTTTGTCTTTTTGTACATGCACATTACTTATGAGTACTTTCTTATTAGCTGGTCTCACAGCTAAGGTTCAAGCAGAGCTGAAGATTTGAAAAATGATCAGAGCTCTAAGGACACTGTTGAAGGATTGGTCAGTTTTTCTTAGATTTCATCTGTGAATAATGGATACCTCCCTGCTCTAAAATGGCAAACTCAAATCTCTGTTCCTCAAAAGCAGCAGATGAATGTAGGTCTGCGCTGTGCCGGTTCATACTCGTCTCCCTCTCTCTGGACCAGTGTTTGTCAGGGCTAACCTAAAGGCAGATGGGGCCCTCGGGGGCCGCAGGCTCAGATTGTTCTCAGCGCTACACGACTGAGCTCTGTGTTTTCCCAGCTTAGCCGTCCAGGGGGCCGAGCAACAATAACAACATGTGCGGCTCACACACAGTCTGGGAAAAAGAACCGCTCCGAACTGGAACACTGCAGCGAGAATGTGAGCGGACTGTGAACAGCCGGACAGACAGTGTGTCACCTACTGAGGGCCAGAGTCACTTCACAAAACTCTTCTATATTTAATACGTTTTGATACTGTATTGATCATTAAAGTTATATATCCTCATCACACCAGAAGAATGTTATTTTCAAAATTAAATGTGACTTTTTGAAAATCCCATTCACAATTAGGGATGGGACAATATCTATAGTGTAGTGCTGGGCGATATGGCAAAAAAATGGTATCACAATTTTCTTGGAGCCAGATCACGATTTTATTACGATTCATGTCTATATTTTTTTTTTTTTTTTTTTTGCCTTTGAGGTACAATGTAGTATCTTAGATTTTTAGGAAAGTTCCTACTTTTCAATTCCTAAATCCAGCTGTCAAAGTCTGTCTCCAGTGTCTCCTGTCTGTGACCAGGCCTTTGAAAATAAATCCCAAAACAAGCAACCTCTGCCCAAGTTTAAAAAACAAAAGATTAATGTGAACGTTGTGTGTTGCTTCTTAATGATTTTGGCACATTTTAATAGTTACTTTTAAGCATGAAAATATGCTAAGAATCTATGTTTCAGTCAGAATGGATACATTTTTGTAAATCAAACTTGCAACATGCAAAAATTCACCACTTTTCTGACTTGAATGTGCAGCCCAATAAAACACAATCTTCAAATGTATAAGAAACTGTGAAAAAGATTGTGGGAATGGACGAGATGACGATTTCATGAAAAAAGCAGATTGTCACAAAGATGAGCTCCAGATATTGCCCAGCCCTACATAGTGTTTTTTCAAATTGTTTGTTCGATCCTCATGTGTTTCTCAAAAGCTCTGATTTATCCTTTCTGTGCGGTCGGGAAAGGGCATATTGTTAGTTTTCAGTCAGAAGAACTAAACAGCAGCCTGTGTCAGTTGATTATTATTGCGGTGAGTTTGTCATTTTGGCCTTTTTATTTCACGAAAATGACTGACTGACAAATGACTTTTTTTTGTAGACATGATCTTAAACTGCTGGTCCGTCAAAACTACATTCAGTCTGCAGGGTCTGTGCAGTTATGGAAAACCTGGAAACGTCATAGAAATTTCAATTACAATTTCAAGACCCTGGAAAAGTTTTGGAATTGGACTGGCTTTGGAAAAGTTTTGAAAAATTTGAAAAAAAAATAAATGTTTGATTCAAAAATAACATTGACACAGTCCTGCACACTGGAGTTACTTCACTTTTATACTTTTTTTTTTTTTTCTTTAATTTTCATTTTTAATGTCTAGAAATACCTGACACTTTGTGTTTGGGTCTTGATCAGGTAATGAAAAACGAAATGTAGGGAATGTTTTGGAGAAGTTATGGAAATGTCCTGGGAAATCTGAAGTTAAAATGTGTCCCAACCCTGATCTGTAATAGTTTGTTCTTGTGAGGCTTAACAAAATCAGAAACTATCCTTCCATACCTTATAACAATAATTTTTGCATAAATAGAGAAGACATTTCTGCGATTTATGAAAACTGGAACTGAATGTCTTGAAATTCCTTGTTTCATTAGATTTTAGCTTCTGGTGATACAGTTTGGAGAAAAACGTACTTTTCTCGTACATTGAATAAGGTCTATTCAACTAACTTTTCTCGAAGGCCAGATTTTTCCGAAGACCATGGGTTCTGGGCCAGACAGTTGCACAAAACCTCACCACTTTTGACACATTTTAGGGTTACGCAAAATGTCCACAGCACTACTTAGTGTTTCAGTACAGAAAGTAACACTGCTATTGGCAATCTATGAATTTGAGGGTTCTACAAAACTTCTGAAACAATGCTGAACCACAATCTAAGCATTAAACCTGGACTAAACTTGGATCGAACAAGTTCCAATGCAGAATTAAGCCATAACGGGCAAGCATAAGAGAAAGTATCTTCCCCTCCTGGTCTTTGGGTCGCTCTGTCTGTGCTGTTCTCCTGGTCTTTGGGTCGCTCGGTCTGTGGTGTTCTCCTGGTCTTTGGGTTCCTCTGTCTGTGGTGTTCTCCTGGTCTTTGGGTCGCTCTGTCTGTGGTGTTCTCCTGGTCTTTGGGTCGCTCTGTCTGTGGTGTTCTCCTGGTCTTTGGGTCACTCTGTCTGTGGTGTTCACCTGCTGTTCTCCTGGTCTTTGGGTCGCTCTGTCTGCGGTGTTCTCCTGGTCTTTGGGTCGCTCTGTCTGCGGTGTTCTCCTGGTCTTTGGGTCGCTCTGTCTGTGGTGTTCTCCTGGTCTTTGGGTCGCTCTGTCTGTGGTGTTCTCCTGGTCTTTGGGTCGCTCTGTCTGTGGTGTTCTCCTGGTCTTTGGGTCGCTCTGTCTGTGTGTTCTCCTGGTCTTTGGGTCGCTCTGTCTGTGGTGTTCTCCTGGTCTTTGGGTCCTCTGTCTGTGGTGTTCTCCTGGTCTTTGGGTCGCTCTGTCTGCGGTGTTCTCCTGGTCTTTGGGTCCTCTGTCTGTGGTGTTCTCCTGGTCTTTGGGTCCTCTGTCTGTGGTGTTCTCCTGGTCTTTGGGTCGCTCTGTCTGTGGTGTTCTCCTGGTCTTTGGGTCGCTCTGTCTGTGGTGTTCTCCTGGTCTTTGGGTCTCCTCTGTCTGTGGTGTTCTCCTGGTCTTTGGGTCGCTCTGTCTGTGGTGTTCTCCTGGTCTTTGGGTCGCTCTGTCTGCGGTGTTCTCCTGGTCTTTGGGTCTCCTCTGTCTGTGGTGTTCTCCTGGTCTTTGGGTCGCTCTGTCTGCGGTGTTCTCCTGGTCTTTTGGGTCCTTGTCTGTTTTCTCTGGTCTTTGGGGTCACTCTGTTTGTCCTGAAAACACCTCTAGTCTTGTTCTCGTCTGAATTATAGATGAATATTAACCGCCTGTAAACTGCTAGTGGCTCCTCAGGTTGCAGTATCTGATTACTGACATGTTGGCTGTAGTGTTGCTGTCGATGTGAACCATTGGAACCAGACAGAGCCAGTGTAATTTCATGATCTGAACAAAATGACATGAAGCAGAAGTTTGATGACACTTTTCAGTTAAATGTACAGAGAGTTATATCATTTAAGATATGACTAAACATTGTGCTTTAGTTTTTTGACGTTTGACAGTTTTGAAGTATGTATCAGCGGTTTAGTTTTCAGGACTATTCTGTGAAATGAAAGGGCTGTTTGGAAGATTTTCGAATAGATGAGAGGTCCTAGGCTAAAAAGTTTGAGAAACCCTGGTTTATTCTGTATTTGTGCTTCTGGTTGGATGTGAGCGTCAGATAGGGCCAGTGGTGGAAAGTAACTAAGTACAAAAGTAAAAGTAGGGAGAATGGGGTAGGTTGTCACAGTCACTGTATCTCAGCCCCATTACAGTACATTTGAAAAAAAAAAAAAGTTCCATACTAAATTGTTCAAGATGATAAGACACATAAAATTTATAGCAAAAGTACATTTCAGTGGAGATGACAGAATACATAACTGTCACGTTAGTGCTTTAAGCATTTCGCGACATCCTAGATCGAGGCAAAGTTCACTCTGCAGGAGGAATTCAAACATAAAAACACAACGAGGGAATAACTCTATGCTAATGCTCTGTCTCAAGCTAATCACACCATATCTACGTCCCAAACCAAGCACAGCCTTGTCCTGCTCTTGCACTGCCGGGTAAGTTCACTTTACTATGTTAAGTTTATTATTGTCTATTGCAGAATAATGTTCACTGTCACAAGACAGACAGACAAACATGTAAACTACCGTAACAGGAAGTGCAAATCCTAGAAAAGTGGGCGGGACAAAATAGGGTCAATAGCATCAGATGTGAAGTAGGTAAAAGTAAATCCGCAGCTGTCACCTAACAACCGTCTATACAAACACACTAGTTCTACTTGAACAAAGCAAATCTCCTGACAGTTGTTTGAGGTTATCTCTGCGTTTGTGAGGGGATACTTTTATGCTTCTGTAATTCACAAGCGTCTAAATTCTGGGCATGTGATCACTGAGAATGTCTGCTCATGTTTTCACATCCGTTTGTTTTTCTAACACATCAACATTGAATAAGAGCTCTTCACTGGTTACAAAAAGGGAAATATTGAGTTTACCATTGAATATAAAAGTTGTCTCACACGCCAGACCTCACCTTCAAAGTAGAGGTGATTCTTGTCTACAAAAACTGAATATCCAAATCTAACAGAAAAACAAATAACTAGGACATGAAAGTTGGATGTTGTATTTTAGTCACTTGATCGGTCTTATGTGTCTTAGTTAACCAAAACTTGTTAGTTAAGCACATTGCAACTTTATTTAGATTGTTTTTTTTAACATGACAGTCTTGTTAACTGTTTTTGTTGAGAATATAATAATCAACATTATGTCTAAAAAAGATTGAAGTTTCATTTTTGACAATACCCCAAATCTGACTTGAGTTAGGTCAGTTGAGTCGGCTTTATTCCTCCTGGTTCTTTTCTCACTTCTCCTTCCCCTGGATCTCTCCACTCCTCCCTCTGGTTCTCCTCCTGCTCCTCCTCTCTTCCTCTCTCTCTCTCACTTGTCCTCCTGCACCTCCTCTCTCTCCTCTCTCTCCTCTCTTCCTCCTCTCCTCCTCTCTTCCTCTCCCTCCTCTCATCCTCCTGCACCTCGTCTTCCTCCCTCTTTCCTCTCTTCCTCTCTCTCCTGTCTTCTTCCCTCTTCTCTCTTCATCTCCTCTCTCTCCACTCATCCTCCTGCTCCTCTTCTCCTTCTCCCTCTCCTCCTCTCATCCCTCTCCCTGTCACTGATCTCTCCTTTCTTCTCTCTTCCTCTCCTATCTCGAGTCACTCCTGCTCCTCCTCCCTCTCCTCCCTTCCTCCTCTCATATCTCTCTCTCACACACTCTCTCTCTCACTCTTCAACCTCTCTCCCTCCTTGTCCTGTCACTTCTCTCTCCTCTCTTCTCCCCTCTCTTCTCCTCCTCCTCCTCTCTCTCTCTTCCTTCTCTCCTCCCTCCCTCTCTCTCTCTCTGTCACTTTCCTCTCTCTCACTCCTGCTCTCTCTCTCTTCCTCCTCTCATCTCTCTTTCACCCCTCCTCCTCTCCTTCCTTCTCTCTCTGTCTGTCCTTGTCTACTTCCCCTCTCCCCTCTTCTCCCCTCTTCTCTCCTCCCCTCTCCTCCTCCTCTCCTCCCTCTCTCCCACTCCTCCTCCTCCCTCCCTCTCCTCCTCCTCCTCCTCCCTCCCTCCTCTCTCTCTCTGTCACTTCCCTCTTATACCCTCTCCTCTCCTTCCTCCTCTCCTCTATTCTCCCCTCTTCTCTCCTCTCTCTCTCTCTCACTCCTCCTCCCCCTCCCCTCTCCTCCTCCCTCCCCTCTCCTCCTCCTCTCCTCTCCTCCCTCTCTGTCCTTCCCTCTCCCCTCTTCTCTCCTCCTCCCCCCTCCCTCCCTCTCTGTCACTTCCCTCTCCTCTCTTCCTCCTCCTCCTCTCCTCCCTCTCTCCTCCCTCTCCTCCCCCCCTCTCCTCTCCTCCCTCTCTCCTCCCTCCCTCTCTTCCTTCCCTCTCCTCCTCCTCTCCCTCCTCCTCCTCCTCCTCCTCCTCTCCTCCCTCCCTCCTCTCTCTCTTGTCACTTCCCTCTCTCTCAGCCTCTCTACAGCCCTGTCCTCGGGCTCTTTGTGGAGCTGTCGTCTGTGGGCAGCTCAGATAAGACCAGCAGAAGAGCTGATGGGCCGATAGGGGAACGTCAGGCCAGCCACAAAGAGAGATGGAGACAAATGGAGGGACGGATGGAGGGCTAAATGGATGGAGATAGATAAAGAGGTAGACGGACAGTTCATTAAAGAGTTAAAGGACAAAATAAACATGTGAGACAAAGGACTGGACCATGTTTTGCTTCCATTTCAGCAAAGATTTCCTCATGGTTGGTCCTGGTCTTTGATGGTCCCAGACGTGATGAACCGAGCTGTCACACGTCCAGCTCCGGCTTAGACCACACAGCGCGCTTTGGACAAGGTTTGGGATGGGAAGCTTGGGCACTAAAAATAGAGTTCCCAGTGGTATTCCGAGGACACAGATGCTGTTGCCTGATCGTACAAGCTCAGAGGAAGTGATGGAGTTTTATGAATCAACCCAACATTTACAATAAGATGTGCACGTCTGAAATAACTTTAGATTTAGCTGGATTGGTTTTAATAGTATGAGAGATCCTGGTTGGGTCTTAAATTGAACGTAAGAAGACCTGAATGTTACTGGCTGATGTGACACATGTTTGAAAAGTTATTCACTCAAGATTCAGCCATCAAAACCATTTTCAGCTCTGGAGGCCCTCTCTTTTCAAACACATCAGCTGACATTGTATATTTGACCTCTTTTTTGACTCGAAAGCTTAATTTTTGTCTGAAGAAAAAGAAAACACCGCAGTGGCGTTGGGCTATGTGCTCAGAGCAGTTGTCTTTGAGTCTTGAACCCAAGAGAACAGGAAATGTACATCCAAACTTGCTCTGAAAGTGGAGTCTGGTTCAGACTTTAAACACTCCCATGTTCAGTTGAGTGACTAGTAGCCTTGAGTTTAAAGTCTGTGTCGTAAGCGTGGCTTCTGCAGGTGGCATTGTGGGGTTTGGCTTAAAATGTCTTTTGTTGAAACCGGTTGAAACACTTCATTTATTAGTCTGCGACTGAGCGCCGGTACTACACAACACCAGTCCGAGGTCAGTAAACTCAACAAGAATTATCCATTGATAGGGCGCTCTGGCTTATAAAACACAATGTCTTCTTTTGAGAAAATGTAAAGACATGAAGTGCGCCTTATATTGCAGGAAATACGATAACTCTTGTCTAGGACGTGGCACCGAATAATGGTTCTCATTTGGAACCGACCAAAAGCGTTTGAGAAATCAAAAACATGATGCACTTTCAGTTCCATTTTTCAGTTCCTTGGCTTTAAGCTTCCGTCAATAAGCCAGCAGTTGTAACACCACACATGCCACGTGAGCGTTATCTACAAAACTCAAACTGCTCTCAGCAAAAACCCACGTTGTGTTGGAGCCACTGTGCACTCCAAAATGTTACAGCAATTTACTACTTACTTCTGACAAACAGCAGGGCTTGTGACTGCGCCCTGCACAGACTAGTCTCCCACACAAAAAAGAAGGTGGGTCAACTTACCTTCTTAAACAGAAGAAATGAAAAGAGTCCAGAATTACAATTGACAATTAAAAACACAGTTTCTGTCTAAAGTTGAGCTTCATAAATCCACGTGATCCGGTCAGTCTGAAGTTTACACACGACAGAGAATTGAAAGTTTGCTGTAACATCGCTCCAGTTAAAAGCACAATCCTAAATGTAAACTGTTGTGGCCGTATCTGGATGCAGACAAATGAGTCTAAGTAAAAAAAAACATACAGTACAGACCAAAAGTTTGGATACACTTTCTCATTCAAAGAGTCTTCTTTATTTTCATGACTATGAACATTGTAGATTCACTCTGAAGATATAAACACCTGAATGACCAGCAGGAGAGTGATGAACTGGCCTCCACAGCCACCAGACCTGAACCCAGTCCAGATGGTTTGGGGTGACTAACTTTTAGACGCTCATCAAGAGAATGCCAAGAGTGTGCAAAGCAGGAATCAAAGCAAAAGAACCTAATATGACATATTTCCAGTTGTTTCACACTTTTTGCTGTGTACTATACTTCCACATGTGTTAATTCATAGTTTGGATGCCTTCAGTGTGAATCTACAATGTTCAGAGTCATGAAAATAAAATAAAAAAGTCTTTGAATGAGAAGGTGTGTCTGTACTGTAAATGTAATCTAGCCTTCTCCCTTTAAAGAGAGTAAAAGTTTTGTGTCCAAAGCAAATGTGTCGCTCTTTTCTTACAGTGTGGTGACAAAGTAAAAGTGAAACTGAAAGCTCCGTGTGAGAACAGCTGATTCATTTGCAGCACATTTGTTTTGAGATTACATGTCTGTTTTAGAATATGGTTTAAAAATACTGTATATGAAAAGAAAAAAACAGTTCTGGGCTCATAATTTACATAGAAAGCAGGAACTGAAAAATCGTTAAGGAACCAGTCTTGAAAAGCAATTACCGTTAAAGTACTAGTATAAAAATATATCTACTGTATCTTTACGGTACCCAGCCATAGTCGTAAAGTGTTGGTGCGATCGCTGCCACCCACACTTTGACGATCAGGCAACAAACAATGTTCATTCAGCGTGTCCTGCTGAAAACGACGGCTGACGTAGTTTGGTTGAACACGGGAGGACGTTTTGAGCTCGTTACTGTGCTTCCTGCAGACACATTTCTACAAGAATTACCAGAGGAGCTTAGCAAACTACATAGCTAACAACCAAAGACGATTGGTGAGAAAAACAAGGTCAATTTACCGTAACTCTTCTCTTTGAATACAGCGTTGTCCCACATGCCGTGCAATTCCATGGTCTATTATATTACATTTCTGTATTATTGTGTTAAAATGACACTATTATAGTCGTCATTTCCACACGCATATTAAACTCTCCACTCGCTTCCTTTGTGTTGTCTGATTATTGCTCATTTTCCCATCTTTTATTACCGTTTTCGTCCCTCCTTTGAACCACTTCGTTCATTGTGCGTGTCTAAATCTGCTGCATTAGAAGTATTGTAATCAAAGCGAGCGTTTGTAGATCACAGACGCTCTTTTGTGGTGGAGAACGGGGCTTTTGAGTGGCACAGCGGGAGAGATGGTTTAGTAAAGCTCTGATGTGGTTTTATCTTTGTCTAATGGTGTTTTAATGGTCACTGAGAGGTTTGGATTGGTTTGAATCATCGAATGCAGGGCTTGGTACAGGAAGTGGTCAGTTTTTTAAAATAATTTCTCGACTCATTTTCACGTTAAGTTCCAGATGATTAATTATTGATGATTGGAATTCTTCAGGTGCAAAGCTGATTGTGTAAGAAAAAAAGAGATTTGTGTTCTTCTTAGATGCAAAATTAAAGCAAAAATGTTTTCTGTGACGCTGTGTGCTTTCTAATAAACAAGGCTAGTTTAAATGTGTTTCAGAATGACAATAAAACACAAAATGACTGTCTCAAACAATTGAATATGTGCCTGGAATCTAGTATATTTGAGAAAAGAGTTGTTTTTGTAATGTAAGATACTGTGACTTTTTATATTTTTGTATTGATGGTGTGGGCCAGGTGTCTCTTGCAAAAGAGTTTCTGAATCTCAATGGGACTTCCTGGTTAAATAAAGGTAAATACATGTAGAGCTGGGCAATAATAGAATTTTAGAGAATATCGTGAATGTTGTTTTGAAGGTATTCAAAAATTGAACATCGAGTATATTGAGTAAAAACATGCTACAAAAGAGTTAATTTACAGTAAAATGATATAAGTGATGCTGCACTTTCCTTTTGAAGTTTGAATGTATGTTCTATCAGAATTTGTACATTAAGCAATTCAAGAGCTTTAAAATATAGGACAATTGGCTCAGTGCAGTTGTCTTGTTTTGGTTTAAAATACGACAACCTGTACATACAAGAACTTCCTGTTCAATACTCTTCAATGAAGTTTTCACTCCATCAGTTAAAAACAAATAAATATTCTTTAGATCAGACAGTTGTGGTGAATGTTACAGAAAACATGTTAAAGACTTTACATATTAGAGGAATATTTCACCAGAGACACTTGTGTGTTTAAAAAGAGACATGATTGTGTCTGAATGCTAACGCTAACAGGAAGTGGTCGTACATACAGAAGTTAGCATTTTTGAACAATCGCAAGCCAACTGAAATTCCGTGCACAGAGCCCATTGGTTTATATTGAGAGTTTGCTGCAGTTTTGTGATTAATTTGACAAATATTTCATCTTAAAAAACTAAGGACTACGTGTGCCTAGAATTAGTTGCATTTGACCTGTTTTGAGGAGATTTTGATTGGTTTGGATCTGATTGCAACAGAACAAGTCTCATTTTACTCAAAGAAATCTTCACACAAGTTTTAAATTATGAAAAGATTTCTTTTGTTTTTGAAAGAACTACATTTATTGTTCTGATTTATTTAAGGTTAAAGTCATTTTTTCCAGTGTAACTCATTTGAACACAGATTTAAACACATTTATGTTGAGCTGACAGAATATGGTCCAAATATCGTGATCGAGATTCGCCAAAAATGATCATTGATGAATGTGGTTACGTCACTGATATGCACACGCAGGAAGAAGATTGCCCAAAAATTCACCAAAATACTGCTCCCTAATATTTGACTCTGAAAGTGTGGCAACGTCAATTGAATCTGTTCTGGCGTTTGTCTCTTTCAGCTAAAGCACATTTCATTCTCACCAACAGTGTCCAATGTTTCTTAGAGGAAGAGACACAAAACAAATCTTCCAGATCCTCTCCTCGTGTCTGTGTCCAGCTCTGGGCGATGTTCCGTTTCCCCTGTGCACTGGTCCTCGGTCCTCCCTGTGCTTGTTTTACCCTGCGCGCTGGTCCTTGTTGCTTCCTTCACCATTTTATTGACATGGACAACTCGGCCACATAAAACAATTTGCCTTGTGTTTGTCACGTGTGGCAGAATGTGAACACAACCTATTGTGTAGTAGAAAGGCTTCAACGTTGCCATCTGGACAGAGTATTCAAAGACCTCCGATTGAAAATGACTTTTGAATTAGAGTCAAAACTTATCGATCTTCGAATACGCTGTTCAGATACAATTTCTACTTCGGATGCACCTGGACGAAGGAGGGATTACACCGACTTGTTGATAACAATCTATTGTGATACTTTTGTGCTTTGGCAAAGACAACTGTTCTGTACTGTTCCCAAAGTTGGATTCCTCTCTTTGCTCTGCTGTTCTCTGTTCGCTCAATCAGTCTGAACATCCCAGACCTAATATCTCTGTGATTGTCTTTAATAATGCTGTTTTCCTTTGCTCTTTCAGGAAGGACGTGAGCAGTATGAGCTGGCTGCCACCTCGGAGCAGGGCGGCAAGAAGAAAGCCAAGGCCAAGAAGAAGGAGAAAGACATGGACGAACTGAAGAAGGAAGTGGACATGGTGAGTGTTCGGGAAGGTCTGCTGGGTCTTCTGCTTTTATTAGTTTAGTCAAATGTCAGTAATGTTCTTCTGTGTCCTGCAGGACGACCACAAACTGACTCTGGATGAGCTCAACCGCAAATATGGCACAGATCTCACCAACGTAAGTACAAGAGCTAGTTTTTATGAGCATATTTTTTCTGCAAGGACCATATTCAAATCCAGACTCATGTTGGAGAGCCAGCAAATTTTCATTATTGCAAGAACGTTTCTGTAAAACTTAAGCTATTATTATTTTGTTTATTGTTATATTTATTAAGAACACACGCGCTCCGCATAAAGCCATCCAAAAAAAAGAAACAGAAAAGCCTCACGAGCTGCTAAATGTATTTATTTAGTTTTAAACTTAATCAATTTGTTTGATAGGAACAATGCACCATAATGAACAGCTGCTGTGAACAAATGTAAATATGCCGGATTATAGCTACAAAGCTAATTAAAGGGACTGTACCTGATTTTTGCATCCTAAAAATGTAAACAAACAGAAATAATTAATTTGAACCTTTTTCCTTCAGGCTACATGATTTCCTCACGTAGCTAATGCATTCTGAGCTTCAGAATTGTTCATCATGATGAGTTTTAATGTTTTTTCACAGCTGTTAGCGGCGAGGTGAGTCACTATGCTAACAACAGTTAGCCACAATGCTAAAAACAAAAACAGAAAAAGCTGCACACAAACGGGATTTTATTAGACATAGACATCACATTGGGGACTAATTTCCACCTGATTAGATACATTAACAACGCATCAGTGCTGGGGGAAATTGCTTTTAAGTTATCTTGTTGCAAAAAAATCGGGTACAGTCCCTTTAACATCCACAGTCCCGAGGCAGGAAACAAGTACAAGTCAAACAGAACAAAAAAAAAATAACATTTGAAAACTTTAAAAAGTAAGTATCATGGTATGACTAAGTTACATGACAAACAAACTAATTAAACTTGCCATTTTTGTTCATTCACACTGTATTATATTCTGTAAAACACTGTGTTAATTCACTTCATTTAGACTTTGGACTAAAAACATGTGCGTCTCTTTCCACCTTTGATTTGGTTTGAATTGGGCGAAAGTGTCTCTTTTGCTGTAAAGGTTGCAGACCCCTGTACTAAGGAGTTGCTTAGAGAACATAGAAATACGACAACATTTCAAAAATGTCTGACAAGCATGTTTTTACACCTTTTTTACGTAAATATGTTACGGAAAGCCAGAACATAAAATAACCACGAATCTGTGTTGAAGCCAGGCGGTGACATTTTCTTTGGGTTTAATGAGTAAGTTACTAAAACTCAGTGTTGGGCCGTGCATTTCTTGCCTAGGCCTTCAGTGGTGCTCCTTTTAAATATATTCACTTGTCAATAACCAGCTGATGGCTATTAAACTATTCTATTACGCAGGCACGTGATAAAGAGCAAAGCATCATTACTTCTAGAGCCAGAATAAACACATTTACAAAGTCTGAATTACTTGTACACCAAAAACACAAATGATATTGTCCAGAATCTTACCGTGGAGCTGGTGGTGTGCGCGCGGATCTTGCGTCTCGGGACGCCTCCAGTGGCCTCGTAGATTTGCTCATATCGGCTCCTCTCTCGCGCAGCTGTTTCCCTCCACACTTGCTCATTTAGTTGTAAATCCACTCTGGGTTCACTAAAAGTTTTGGAAAGCACCTTGTAAGTGTCCCGCAGAACAAATCCCTTTCCTGCTTGGGACAGGAGCTCTGAGAGATGCTGGTCCGGAGTTGCCCGGTCTTTCTGAACAATGTCCAGCTTTTCTTGAAAAGTCCGTCTTGAAAAAGGCTTTATCATTAAATTTGCAACAAAATTTCTTCTCTCCCTAGCCACTGTAACAAAACTGCTCAAAACAACAATAAGCACAGACAGCCAATCAAAATGCCGTTGTTATCCTGACGTCGACGCGCCCTCAAAACTGACTGTGAAGGCCTCGGGCAGATTTCACTGACCCTGACAACAACTGATGACTGAAATATGATTGGTTAAAACAATATATTTTGAAAGCTGTGACACGATGGGAAATGCTACAAAGAAGCTGATAAATAATTATTGAATAATGATTAAGCGCGCATGCACTAAATAGTTTGTTATTTAGACATTTTTAGGCCAGCAGAAAAGGCTTTGCAGGCCCTGACGGTCCGCCACTACTAAAATGGGAAGCTTAGGGCTGGGGCTTGGGGCTTGTCATGCATATTTGACGTTTTGTCGTATATCTTTGTTTTCCCCGGAGACTGGGCTGGTTTTAGGCCAATTTATTACATGGCCTCTAAGCAACTTCCTAGTATGATGTACATTTGTAGTAAAAAAAATGGCTGGGATGACCTTTGCATAATGTTTAGTGAAATTTTAAATGATCTGTGTCTTAACGAAAGCCACTTTAATATAATTGCACATTGTCTTAATTAAAACATCTCTAAAAAACTTTGGTGAATGAAGGTTCCGGCGTAATTGTGAAATGTCAGTTGAACATACTGTATTCTCATGGTGCAGCCCCACACGTGACCGCCCCCTTAGCCTCATGCTAATGTGCCCCCGGCCCTTTTGGCACAGATGAAGGCGCATAGTTAATGAGCGCTGCTGAATCTGTGCGTGTGTGTGAATAATGCATGACTCCAGACCTCCCCCCTCTCTCTCTCTCTCCCCTCTCCCTCTCCTCTTCTCTCTCTCTCCTCTCCCTCTCTCCCTCTGTCTCTCTCCCTCCCTCTCCTCTCCTTCTCTCTCTCTCTCTCTCTCCCTCCCTCCCTCTCCTCTCTCTCCTCTCCCCCTCTCCTCTCCTCTCTCTCTCTTCTCTCTCCTCTCCTCTCTCTCTCCTCTCTCTCTCTCTCCTCTCCTCTTCCTCTCTCTCTCATCTCTCCTCTCTCTCCCCCTCTCTCTCTGTCTCTCCCCCTCTTCTCTCTCTCTCTCTCCTCTTCCTCTCTCTCTCATCTCTCCCCCTCTCTCTCTCTGTCTCTCTCCCTCTTCTCTCTCTCTCTCTCTCTCTCTCCTCTGGCCTGTTTTCAGTGGGAGTCGTTTGTCTTATCTCCTCCTCACCTGCACCTGCCCCGCTCTCTCGCTCTCTTGCTTTCTCTCTCTCTCTCTCTCTGCTCCCCGGGCTCCTACCTGCTGCTCGCACAAACCGACCTGTTGTGCGTCGATGGCGTTGCTAGGCGACTCGCGGTACTTACAGTTCCCCTCGGATTGAATGTGTACTGTTAAGAGAAGCAGGAGGTAGCAGTGTTTAAGAGTTCATTTACAGTGCTATCACACCAAACTATGTCCAAATAAAAAAAGAAAAGTGTGTCATATGGGCTGTAAGTTCAAATATAAACATCATTATTTACTATTTCTCATGCTAATTCATATTACATTAAAACTAGGAGTGGGAGTAAGTTAGAACTAGATTTGAGCTGGGAACTTGGAGCTGGAAGTTCCCAGGGCTGGATAGAAATCGGATTGGAGACTGGGACCTGTATAAGGGACTTGATTGGGAATTTCATTGGGGAATACATTGGGGACTGAACTGGGAATGTTATTGTGATGCAAAATATCTGGATTTAGCGATTATTCACGATTACTGTTGCCACGACCAAACAACAATCTAGCATGCTACTTTTTATGAAATTTAACTTTCTGAATGAAACTATCTTAATGTGACCAAACATTTTGCTGCATTTGTTTAAAAAAAAAAAAAAAAAAAAAAAAAAAAAAAATGTTAAATTTACTGTTAAAATTATGTTTTCTATATTTGAAAAGCAGACTTTTGCTTCTAAAATGGCCACATTTAGAGAGATATATTTATTTTGAATGTTTGGTAATACTTTATAATAAATACATCTTAATTAGCCCTAATAAACCCTTAATAAAGCATAAATAAAGACTTAACTCATTATGAACAAATGACAAATTAATGAATCAGAAAGTTTATAAAGGATTAATAACTTCTTAAGTACCACAAGCCCAACCTTCAACCCAAAATTCTAACCTTATCTCCTTAAATAAGTAGTCACTAAGCATTAATAAACTTTTTCATCTATTAATTGATCATTTGTTCATGAATAATTAAGTCTTTATTCATGCTATATTAAGGTTTTACTAAGGCTTATTTAGGTGTAGTTAATATAAAGTGGTAACTAATGTTTTTTTTTTTTTTTTTGCCAATGTCAATATTTGTTATTTGACCGCCAGATATTTGCAGATTTTATTCATAACAAGACTCACAAAATCACAAATTTACTCACCATAGCAAGAAAATGTATTACTGAAATAAAACACATCTGCAGCAATGATATATCGTCTTTTAAGTTCAGTATTTTATCCATCACTAGGTTCAGAAGAGTTCTCTAAAAAGAATAACTTTTCTAAAATTATCACCTATTATTCTTTTGTTCTTACGATTATATAGTGTTTGAAAAAAAAAAAAAATCACGATTATGGATTACCCTAATAATCTTGACATCCCTAGACTGAACTGGGGACAGGATAGTCCAGAGTGTGGACTTCATGACTTCACTTGAGTGAGATTTGAGTCACTATTTTGATGACTTGAGACTTCACTTGATAAAATGGACTAAGACTTGGGACTTGTCTTGGACTTGAAGGTCAGTGACTTAAGACTTGACTTGGACTTAAACATCAGTGAATAAGATGACTTGATGCTTCTACTCAAAAAATAAGTTAAAAATGTAAATTTACAAACTGAAACATGTCCAGCTACAATTCTTTTTTGTGACCAGAAATTAGTTTGAAATGTATTATTAAAAAAAATCCATGAAATTGTAAAAATATTCGATGTATTTGGTAGTTTAATTTAAAGACTTAAAACTAAACTTGGACTTGTGGGGCTCTGACTTAGGACTTGTCTTTTGAATTGAGCCGAAAGACTTGAGACACTTGAGACTTGCAACAGTGTCTTGGTCTACTCTGCTGGATACTGAACTAAGCAATGATTGGACGAAAGACTTGATTGGAGGCTGGACTGGGGCGGGGATTGCACTGGAGTGGGGACTAGATTGGGAACTGATCTGGGAAATGAATTGGAAACTGGACTGGATGAGGAATGGAACATGGGACACGACTAAGGACTGAACTGGATTTATCAGAACCAATCCTGAAAAAGTGCTGCAGTATTGTATCTATGAGTTTGTGATTAGTGATGCATTGATGCAATACTGGAGTTGGATATCGGCGCTGTTCCATAAAATTTGCAAAGCAATATCATGTGTTTTTATTTGCACAATACTACACAACAGTTAAACCCATTAACCATTTTTTGAGAATTAAAATAAAAACATATTTTATGCTGCTACACTGGTATCACGGATGGTAAAACCAAATGATCAAAGCAGGAAAGCGTAGATTGATGCTCCCTAGTTCTGATCATCCTCCTTTTCTCTTTTTAACAGGGTCTGACCAATGCTAAGGCGGCAGAGAACCTGGCTCGGACGGTCCCAACGCCCTCACGCCTCCTCCCACCACACCGGAGTGGGTCAAGTTCTGCAAACAGGTATGACCCCTAAACAAAACACCATCTTCTCACATTACAGTAAAACGAACTCTTTCTAACCCTGGTTGTGTGTCCCGTTGGCAGATGTTTGGGGGTTCTCCATGCTGCTGTGGACTGGAGCCATCCTCTGTTTCCTGGCCTACGGGATCCAGGCTGCAATGGAGGATGAGCCTGCCAACGATAATGTAAGGCACTCCTTCGAAAACACCTTTGGGTTGACCCACTATTCGAGAACCACGTTTCGAGACTACTTCCTCCAGTATCATTCATGTTTTCTTTTTATTCTTATATGCAGTTGTACTTGGGTGTTGTGCTTTCCGCTGTGGTCATCATCACCGGTTGTTTCTCCTACTACCAAGAGGCCAAGAGCTCCAAGATCATGGACTCCTTCAAGAACCTGGTGCCACAGGTGAGCTCTTGTCCATGTTTGGTACAGTTTTTCCCTCTCTGGGTTTATTTTGGTTGTGCACACAGCAGTTTTATGATCTCACACCTACTCACCGAAACAATAAAACCCTCTTGACACTAGAATCACATTAACCTCGTTGAATAATTCAGTGATCAATGATGAAACTGTTAGTATTACACAAGCACATTCGCAAGGGTGTACAAAATAGCCTAGTTGATCAAATGTTTGTCTAATTTTTATTGTGTGAATACCTCATTCATTCAGGCAGCATCTATAGCAAAATAAAATGTTTGAAAGGACTAAAGACGTAGGACTTGACTTTGGACACGGACTCTTTGACTTGGGCCTTGACTTGGACTTGTCTTCTACTTGTTGACTTGACTGTCTCTTTGACTTGGCTGACTTGACTGTCTCTTTGACTTGGGTCTTGACTTGGACTTGTCTCTTTGACTTGGGTCTTGACTTGGACTTGTCTCTCTTTGACTTGGGTCTTGACTTGGACTTGTCTCTCTTTGACTTGGGTCTTGACTTGGACTTGTCTCTCTTTGACTTGGGCTTGACTTGGACTTGTCTCTTTGACTTGGGCTTGACTTGGACTTGTGTCTCTTTGACTTGGGCTTGTCATGGACTTGTGTTTCTATGATATGCCTAACTGTATTGCTTATCCGTTGGTTTATCTGACTGACCTCATGTCTCGTAGCAAGCCCTGGTGGTCCGTGATGGAGAGAAGAAGAGCATCAACGCAGAGGAAGTGGTGGTGGGAGACCTGGTGGAGGTGAAAGGAGGAGACAGGATTCCAGCTGATCTCAGGATCATCTCCGCACACGGCTGCAAGGTAACTGTTTCTAGTACAGTGTTGAGCTGAGGGAACAAAATTAAACATTCAGAAAATGTTTATTTAAAACTCATGATTCTGAACATTAGAAAGGTCAGAATTCAAATGCATGTTTACCTGAACTATTAAACCTAATTGGTCAAGCTAGATTTACACAAACTTTTAGGGCTCTAACAATGAGGTGTAATAATATATATAGTTGATAAGATGTTTATTCATTGATGAGTTAAATATTGCTCAGCTTTTAATTGTTGTCAATGAACATGACTTTTCTTGTTCCATGTGTGGACTATTCTTTTACTGCCACACCTACACTGAACTGTTAAAGTTGTAACTTCATTAGTTCTTATAGATGTAGACTGTTGATCTTGTGCTTAAATAACTCAGTTTTTTCATTGCTCATTAGAGACAGTTGTTGTATATAGAGCAGATATTTTGGGGGGTTGATTGTGATGTTTGTATAGACTTTGTCATAATTTTCTTCAGATAGATTTACTTTCATGGACATTAAAGTTTACCTTATCTTATATATCTTACTTCTTTAAAAAAGGTTCTTAACTAGTCCAAGGCAGTAATCTAGAATTTCACTTGCAAACAGATTAATTGGAGGGCTAATTAGCCCACAAGCTTTAATCAAACAGGTCAATTTGAATTACAATGAAAGTCATTGTGATTCTAAGTTGTTCTTAGTTTAAAAACCACCACACATGATGTTCATTTGTTGATTTTTACATCAGTGTTTTGGTTCTCAGGAGGATTATCCAATCAGAAAGCAGAATGAGCCTCACATGACTCTCTCATTTGGGTTGCCAGTTTGGTTTGTTTGAGCCTGAAGCTGATTTTTATTATTATTTTTTTAGTTTGAACTGATGTTGCACCAGGACACTGTAATAGTCTCATGGACTTGTTTCCACACAGTTCTCATCAGGCTCCACCCACATTGTGTAGAAATTTTTTTTTTTTTGGGGGGAACAAACCAACTTGCATATTGTACTTTTAATTCCAACGATAACGTCTCCTTTGTCTTTCTCTATGACATTGTGCTGACTTTATCTACATCGAAAGCATTTTATATTATGCTTCAAACTCTTTCCACACACTTTCTGTCACGTCCTAAAATAAAGGCTTTGAAGTGTTAAGTAGGGCTCCGTCGGCCAAACTTTCCTTCCTCACAGACTTTGCACAAGGCCAGTTTGTGATTAAAAGATCCAAGGCTCATCCAAGTGGCCTCAATTTTGGGTTTGTGCCCCATTTGAGCTCCTATTTCAAGTGGATCACCTGCCTATATGGGGTATCTGTGCTCTAGTTTAGAATCTGCTGCTGTTTTTGGTCCATTTTATTGAGTATGACGTCTCTCTACAGGTGGACAACTCTTCCCTGACCGGTGAATCTGAGCCTCAGACTCGTACTCCGGATTTCTCCAACGAAAACCCTCTGGAGACAAGGAACATCGCTTTCTTCTCTACAAACTGTGTTGAAGGTATGTTATTTCACCTGCTTCTTACATAATGGAATGAAAGCAACACTACAGCATTGAAATATAAACAACAATAAATTAGATCATTTAAAAGCAATGCATCAGAATGTAAAGGACTATTTGTGAAGAACTGTTCCTTTATTGGATGAATACAAATATTATTGGGTCAAATGCAGAGAACAAATTTCCCTACGGGGACAATAAAGTGTACCTTAACCTTAACCTTAACCTTAACCTTGATTTCAACCAGGTTCAAATATTTTTTGCTCATCAAAAACATACCTAGAGTTTTATGTTACACTCACCAGTTTAAAATATCTTGGTTAAAGAAGTTGTCTATGAAATACTCCATTTTGAATTTTCCAGATGTGTGACGTCACAGAGTGAGCTCTGAAATATAAAATATATTAATTATTAGCTGTTTTTATGTGCATCTTATGCTGCGTTCAGACCGTGTTTAGTCTTCAGGGTTGTCAGATTTTCAGAGAGCAACAATCAACCTGAGTGGTGGACATTGAGAGTTCAGCATTGCCCAACTCTGGCACTGACGCCTGTTGAGGCCAAAACGTCTGACGCAGGTTGGAGTGTTTACATGAACGCGCAACGTTCACCTCCTTGGAATCAAATTTGCCCTGCAATTTGGCAGGAATCACCAACTAAACTTGATGCAATGAAGAGAAAACGCTGTCCGGTCTGAACACAGCATTAGACTTAGACATAGACTAAATGTATTCATTCTGTTACTAATTTATCAAAGAGTATTGGGTTTATTATAGTCACCACTGGCCCTTTTACGAAAACCATGACGTCAATCTTGCCCTTGATGAAAATGAGTTTGACACCCCTGTTCTAAAACCTTGTCAAGATGAACACTTTGAGGCCTTTTTTTTAACTATGGATCAGTTCTGGATGACTGAGGGAGAACACTCATCATTAAAATCTTTTAGTGATGTTTTATTTTGCTTCCAAAATCATCAAAATTGTCCTTGTTTTGTTCTTACAATTTTATTGACAAGGTTTCTTTGGGGTCTTGAAAAGTAAAAAAAAATCCTATATGGAAAAGTTTGAATTAAAAGCTCCAAAAGGTCTTCACTTTGTCATTGTAGGTCTTAAAAATATTTGGACGGTTCCTACATTTTTTTAATGAAGCAATATGTGTCAGATTTTTCAAACTATTTCACACCACTGCTGCTTTACTTGTTGTCATAGATATTCCCAATAATATCAGATGGTTGGTGTGTTTCTTCTACTGTTATTTGGTTGATGGATTAAATGGAAAAGAACTTAAAAAGTCTTTCATTTTACCTTTCGATACCTGCTGAAATCTATGGAAACAGTATTATAAAGTTGTATCTCTTCTGACCCACAGGCACTGCCAGAGGGATCGTCATCAGCACCGGAGACCGCACAGTCATGGGTCGTATTGCCACGCTGGCTTCAGGACTGGAGGTCGGACGTACTCCCATTTCCATCGAGATCGAGCACTTCATCCACATCATCACCGGTGTGGCCGTCTTCCTGGGAGTGTCCTTCTTCGTCCTGTCTCTTATCCTCGGGTATTCCTGGCTGGAGGCTGTTATTTTCCTCATCGGGATCATCGTGGCCAACGTGCCCGAAGGACTGCTGGCTACTGTCACTGTGAGTCTCAGATAGTGGTTTGATAGTGGTTGGGTTTTGGTATTAGACAATTAGTAAAATGTCTGTAAGGAATGTGTAGTTAATTAGATTGAGATTTAATCATTGGAGAGGTTTATAGTCAGTTCTCTGTCAATGACATCATAGTTTGAAGCAGAAATTTCACTCTTCTTTTTCTGTTTTCAGTGGCAGTTATTAAGTTTATCTTGTTCAGTTAACATGGCCATCAGAAAATTTATGATTTTCGATTCCCTTTTTTTTTGTTTTTGCCTTTTCAAAAAACAAATAAAATAGCTATAATTAAAATGTATGTTCCATTCAAAAGATTTTTTTAAATGTATATCAATATTCTGCTTCAAAGTTTGACTTCTGCTCCAAACCACATGTTTTTACTGACAAAGGATTGGTTGTCAATCTTTTGATTCAAAAACAACCAAATACTTGACTATTCAACAGCACTGGTCCACACACCTTTCTCACTGAGAATCACAAAATAACAGGGATGGGACGAGACAGAATTTTCACGAGACGAGACGAGCCACGAGATTGGGTCCACGAGATCGAGACGAGACAAGATTTTTAAATAATTTGCATTCATTTTTTCCATTTAGAATTTAAACAAGGCAAATAAAAAAATAATAATTCGTAATATTTATTATTGTTAGTTCATTTTCTTTTAGTTTAGCTTTACCTTTCATTATATGTATCACCTTGGATTTGTATTATTTCAACGATATGAGTTTTGACTGAAATTGATCTGCTCCCCGTGTGTAGCTCAGACTCCGCCCCCTTCCTCGTGTGTAGCTCAGGCTCCGCCCCCTTCCCCTTTCCTTCACAGCGCTGCCGCTGATTCTTCCATGCTGCTGACAGGGACCAGGAGACTTTCGTACTTTTTACAGTTATTGATGATATAGGCCAACATATCTCTTTGTGGATCTATTTTAAACTATGTTTAAGTGTGGAAAACACCGCGCTGTTCCCGCGATGTCCGCGCGTATATTTGACGATTATATATTTTTCGCGCTAACTTTTACAATGTTTAGAACTAATTATCTCTGTCAGTGTTGGTCCTATCTTTACCAAATAAAAACTGAGACAGAGTTTAGACAGTTTTCTGTCAGAATAAGTCCGCTACAAGTCTGTGTGTGGAGGAGAATATTTACTACAGCTGCTCAAAGTTACAATACTTAATTTCATGACCATGGAAAAATCTCACGAGACAGTTCAGTACGTGTGCACACAGTATCAGGACAGTTTGATCTCGCAAGATCTCGCGGCACGAGATCTCGTCCCATCCCTACAAAATAACCATGTCAGATTCTTAATTGTAAAATTGCACCTTGAAATTTTCGTGCAAACAATGCATCAAAACCCCCGGGTTGTCCCAAATTACCATTTTAGGCAAAACAGTAACGCAACTAGGAGACAGGCTAAGGGCGGAGTATTTTAATTTTATTTTATTTATTTATTTTTTTATGAAAAGCTTCCAACTTTTCCATCAAAAATCATTTAGAGTTTGTAAATTCTTGTTCAGTAAGCTAGGGTTTGTGCTGCTCTTTGGTTTGGGCTAATTCCAATATAAATTGTGTTTTTTTGTTGTAATGGATTGTAAAAATGGTGTAATTGTGATTCAGAACATTAGTACTAGTGTTTCTAAGTGCGTGTGTTTCTGTGTAAAAACAACTCCCAGATTGTGTCTTTACACTTGTAGATTCAGATAACTCTATTCTGTGAACTGTCACCCATTTCATTCGCTCTCCTTCCATTTACAGTGTGCCAATGCTCTATCTTCTCTCTAAGCAAGTAACTGCTTGAAAAATTGAGATTTCAATAATCCTCATTGTTATTTTTTCAATGATGGAGCAGCCTTTCTCTGAACTAAACTGACCCAGCCCTATGAGATGACTTTAGCCTTGTTTTGGTGTTGCTCCACCATTTCCAAGACATTCATTACATTTTTCTTGAACTAAAAATGTTACCCAGGAGTGATGATCAATGATAGAAATCAAATCTGTTTAACAAGTAAACAAAGACAGGATATGAGGAGCAGGACCAATTTACCTGAGGACTGTATGAATTCCAGCTCAGAACAGCTCGTCTGTGTAGTTCCTAAAGACATAGTCCAAAATTAATTTCATTTTCTTCTGCAGGTGTGTCTGACTCTGACGGCCAAGCGTATGGCCAAGAAGAACTGCCTGGTGAAGAACCTGGAGGCCGTGGAGACCCTGGGCTCCACCTCCACCATCTGTTCGGACAAGACTGGCACGCTGACCCAGAACAGGATGACCGTGGCCCACATGTGGTTCGACAATCAGATCCACGAGGCCGACACCACCGAGAACCAGAGCGGGACCTCCTTCGACCGCAGCTCTGCCACCTGGTCCGCCCTGGCACGAATCGCCGGACTCTGCAACCGCGCCGTCTTCCTGGCCGAGCAGAGCAACATTGCCATTCTGAAGGTGTGGATTCAAGATGCGCTTTTATGGAGACTTTTTACAGAGCCGTGGCTAGGCAAATTTCGGTTTATAGTACCTGCAGTGCACTCATTCCTTACAGGGATTTTGCCGAGAAATCCTAAAATATTATACAATACAAATTAATCAATATTTATAAATCACAGACAGAAAGCATATTTAAACTGGATAATCCCTGGCAGAGAGTTCAAACTTTCACATATAGTTCACCAGGGAAAGATTATATGTTTATGAAAGTGCCTATTTTGGCATTTGACCTAAATGACTTTAAAAGTCTTCAACTTAAATTGACTTAAAAGCTTTTGTAGATAACGTGATTACCTAAAATCCTCTTGGAAAAGTCCTGGAAATGTCTTTGAAATTTTTGGCATATGAGTGGGAACCCTGTTAGTTCTCGGTACTTTCATGTGCAAATATGCCTGGTACAGGATTTGTTTCATTTCTTTGTACTTTTTGTCAATTCCAATCCTTATTTGCAGAGCGCTCACATAGAGTAATAACTCTTTCTCTGAGGTAGGTTTTTTTTACAGTCAGATCAGTAACCTTTAAGTTCTTAATTCTTTCATCTTTCAAAATGCCGATAGGCGTTTTCCCACATGAAAGTACCAAGAACTAGTCCCCACATTCCTCCAGTCCCTGTTTAGTCAGAGGAACTACCCTGTCCCCATGTTTGTGTTCACACAGCTGCAGTTTCTGAAAGTGGGTCTAACTAGCTTTAGCATTAGCATCTGTAAAGTCTGGAACATTTAAATAATAATAAGTGGTGTTAGGAAAACAAAAGTTGTGTTTTTTTTATTCCACATAAAACTATAATGTACAAAACTTAAAAACATCACTGGAATAACAATAAAACTAAATGATTCACTGTAATTCCTAATAATAGTATTATAGCCTACTATTTACAAATTAAATAAATACATTTTGGAAGTTACTGCTTTTAAATATTTTTTCTTAAGGAGAAGGAAAGTTTATCTTAATGTGAGAATGTGTAAAACATGTTTAAAAACAAAGTTAGCAGTGTAAATGTGCTTGTGTCACCAAAAGGTTCCAGGTCTGACTGGAAAGTACCTGCCCCAGAGCAGGAGCTAAAAAAGTCCCTAAAATGTGGCCCCAGTCCATAGTTCCTGTTCTGTGTGAACGCTCCCAAAATGGGGACAGGAACTAAAAAAGTACTAGAAACTGAAAAAAGTTCCTACAGTGGGAAAAGGCCTTATTTTAATGAACCAATACATCTTGTGTCTAACATTAATTGTTCTGGTAACACCTTTTCACATAAATGGTAAACAAGTCTGTGACTGAAGCCCAGGAGAGAAGAACTGTCCTCTGGCCCATATCGCTCCTGGAAGCTCTGTTCTGTTTTCCACATGGAGCCATTTCATTGTAAACACGTGAAGGTGTGTTCCTATAATTCATCTGTTAATCAACTGTAAATGTCTGGCTGATGACATATCTTTTTTTACTATTCCCTCTCTTTATCATGTTGTCTTTTCTCTCCGGATTTTTACAAATACAAGTTGTAAACATGGGACGTAGCTGTTTGTCAAAGCTGCAAAATATACTACATGAGCATTTCACTGTCAAATATATCAGATGTTTTGGTCCAAACGTTCATTCTTTTTTCCAGAGGGATGTTGCTGGTGATGCATCGGAATCGGCCCTGCTCAAATGTATCGAACTGTGCTGTGGATCAGTGCAGGAGATGAGGGAAAAGAACCCAAAATTGCCGAGATTCCATTCAACTCTACCAACAAATACCAGGTGTGTAATCAGCAAGACATATTTCATAGATTGACTCATTGCTTACTGGAATGCTAACGTGCGGCAAGCTGATCCAAACTTTTCTATTGTGGACCATTTAAACATTTCCTTGACTATAATACCATCTTCTGTTTTTCTCTGTCCTCAGCTGTCCATCCACAAGAACTCCACACCTGAGGGAGAGTCCAAGCACTTGTTGGTGATGAAGGGAGCCCCGGAGAGGATCCTGGACCGCTGCTCCTCCATCCTGCTCCAGGGCAAAGAACAGCCCCTGGACGACGAGATGAAAGACGCATTCCAGAACGCCTACCTGGAACTGGGCGGCCTGGGAGAGAGAGTGCTGGGTAAGAAAAGATCAGATGTAAGGTCCAGAAATGGTCCACTTTGGAGGCATAAACGTTGATGTTCAGATGTTCAGATCTTTCTTCTGTCTTATGTTGTGTGCTTCGACTTCTACTTTTCACCAGGTTTCTGCCATTACCACCTCCCGATGAGCAGTTCCCAGAAGACTTTGCCTTCGACACAGATGAAGTGAACTTCCCCACAGAGAACTTGTGCTTCATCGGCCTCATGTCCATGATTGATCCTCCTCGAGCTGCTGTCCCAGACGCTGTGGGCAAGTGCAGGAGCGCCGGTATCAAGGTATGTTCACTCCCAATGTTGTGATGAGGTCTGGGAAACTGGACCAACCACTGAGTAGTGTTGTGGTTTGTGTGGAGTGAAAAGGGAAGCGCCTAAATCAGTGTTTGTTTGATGGTCTTAGAAACTTCATTCAGCCCCAAAACAACAGCGAGTAGAATAAGATTATATTGTTCAATTCCCTATGTTTTTGCAACTCAAAACTGAAATCTTTATCATTACAGGTCATCATGGTGACAGGTGATCATCCAATCACAGCCAAGGCCATTGCTAAAGGTGTGGGCATCATCTCTGAAGGAAACGAGACTGTGGAGGACATCGCCGCTCGCCTCAACATCCCCATCAACGAAGTCAACCCCAGGTACATCCCACACTTCAACCGCACATTGTCTGCAATCAAAGGTTTCTGATAGTGGGGAAAATCTGGAATTGTGAAAAGCTCTCGCAGTGAGATGAGGACAAAGATTTAACTCCAAGCCTGTTTATGCACACAAGCTCGTGAAACCACAGTCATGCATTGAAGACCACATTGTCAGCTCCAGCCGAAAATGGGTGTGCGAGCTGAAGCTGGGTGTCTGGCTGCTCATGCCACTGGCTCTCTGAATAAACACAGAGCTGGTGGTGTGGTTTATACGCACAGCAGTGTTCACAAGCTCACATGTGTAATCATTTTGCATGCATTTCTCCTCAGGTATTTCTTTTTGCCCCTGTTTTTGTTTTCTTTTGTGAGGGAGGAGGGAGGGTGTTCCATGCTGAGAAAGAGGATCTAAGGACAGGCGATGCTCTAAAATAATTATCCATTTACTGCTGGACAATCTCCTCTACATCATTGACCAATTTTTGTAATGCTTGTTTGGTATGGACCAAAGACCAATATTTCACAGTTTGATTTTCTAACATTACTGTTTGCTAAGTCAACAATCTAGTGAAGTCCTCAGAGGCGAGTGTTTTTGTGATTTTACGCTCTACCAAAATAAATGATTTGGGTGATTGTACGTGAGATGCAAAAAGATTGCCCAAAGAAAGCCCAAAATTTCCGTAGATGACATCTCTGTTTGTTGTTTTTCCTCAGAGATGCCAAAGCATGTGTGGTTCACGGTGGAGACCTGAAAGACCTGACCTGTGAGCAGCTGGACGACATTCTCAAGTATCACACTGAGATCGTGTTCGCCAGGACCTCACCCCAGCAGAAACTCATCATCGTGGAAGGATGCCAGAGACAGGTAGGAGAAAGAACCTCCTCTTAGCTTTTATAATCTTGACAAATAGAATTGGAAGGTTCTGCCTGACATTTTTGTTCTGATGGGGTTCTTCATATTGTCTTGGTTCTGGGTTATTTTGTGAAACTATTGGTTGGAATTTAGTGCAGTTTTGAAGATTTGGTGATCAAAACATTTTTAATTTCAACAAGGTGGCATATGTCTGACATGTCTATGCAAAGACCAGTTATACTTAATACCGATGTTTAACAGGTACGTGAATATTGTCTAAATGCACTTTTGGTTGATTACTAAAAGTAAATAGTCTAGTTGCTATTAGAATTCAGCAGACTGAAAATGTGTGAAGTGACCTTTTAGATATTTCAATGTTATTAAAAAAAAAAAACATGCTCTTGCCCACCATCTGACCTTATAATGTCACCACATTCTGGAACGTGAACATAGTTATAACTTAAAATGCAACACAAGTAAATAGGTTGGTTTCAGATGACGTCACGACATTCTACAGACCAATGTTATTGCAATCAGGTGGAGGTCAAGTAAAAGGATTATTGTCTAAATGCAGATTATTATTGTTATAAAAACAAGTACCAATAATAGGTCTAGCCATCCTAGAAATCATCACTTTTTAAATTAGCAAAGTATTTTTTTAATTATTTTATAGCATCATGGCAAAGTACAACATACTTTATTGGGAAAAAATGCTTCTTGCCCCCAACCTGGCTCATAACTGCCAAGATTTCTAGACTGTGAAGTTAACTGACTTGTAGATGTTCCTTCTTTCGTCCTCTCCTTTTTCAGACTTATTTTTGATAAATTTGTTATCGTGGTATTTTAAGTTATTATGAATGACCAAACGTCTAAAAACATTTAAGATTTTAATATTACTCTTTTATATGTTCTGTGGTAGAAAAAATTTAGTTAGCTTTTAGCTTGCTAATGCTAACAGTTACCTTTGTGTTTGCTAAAAATATATATTTTTTCCTGCTAAGAGTGCTATACCTGATATTTGCTTCCTTAAAAATGTAAGCAAACTTCCTACATCATTCACTTACCTAATGCATTCTGAGCCCATGAATAGATACAGTCGGCATCAAAGGCCACGCCCACTAACGGACTCTGAGGGGAAAGTTAACATGGAGAGTGAATCAGAACAACAGTTTTATCATCACTGCTCAACAACTACAACAGCAAATGTGGACTTTAGGAGATATAATGTGTCAAAGACACAAAGACATGGAGATGAATAAAGTGATTCAACCTTCCACGTATGTAAATATATCTAACAATGCTAACGGTAGCTGCGAGCTAAATGCTAACGTGATGCTAGCGCCGCCTGGCGTCTTTTACCATCTTTTTTAACTTTCTGTTTACTTTTCTGACATAACAACATCTCATTAACCTCAATTTAAAACCGGTTGTAACTCGACTTGAATTATTTGTCTACAAATACATTTAATTTGCCAGAAAATATCTTAAAAGAGATAAACAGTTTAGCTTCCTATTCGTTATTGTGATGAGACAGGAGATGTTTTCCCCCTCAGCAGGCCACGCCCCCAGTCAGCGTTGCCGACTGGATCTATTGTTCGTCTTGATATGTTTTAAGCCACATATGTCAAACTCAAGTTCCGGGGGCCAGATGCGGCCCTCCACCTCATTTCATGCGGCCCTCAAGGTCTTATAAGGTTTTCTTAAAGTTTTAATTTTTAAATAGTGCCATGGAGTAATCTGGTCTCTAATGAAATTATTTGTCTAAAACTTAAAGAGTAAGTCATTTTTCAGAATGCAGATGTATATTCAGTAATTGTGACTTCAAATAAATATACAATAATCAAATACAACTATTATTTGTAGAATGTCAAAGATTAGCAAGGTTAATTTTAGTCACAACCGGCCCTTTGAGGACAAACCTGATGCCAATGTGGCCCTTTGTCAAAATGAGTTTGACACCCCTGTTTTAAGCTTTTATCACAGCAAGACGTGTTGGTATGCTAATGGCAACTAGCCACAATGCTAACAACAACAGCAACAACGGTGGATTTGATGAACAAACAGGACATTTTTAGACGTAGTCTAGTCAGGATATTGTGTACTAATTTTCACCTGAATAGATACATGACATCTACAAGAAATCTGTGCTTGGTGAAATTGATTTCATTGTAAAAAAAATGTAATATTGTCTAACCCTAACCCTAATTAATATATTTGATTCTGAAAGTTCAGTAATGTCAAAATGTTCTAAACTTGACTTAGCCAACAGTTTTCTAAAATAAGTTGACCACTGGAACATTCATTAAGTACTTGTTACAGCCTTTTTTTTTAAATTTCATCTATAATTCCAAATGACTACTATAGTTATATAATGAGAAACAGCCTTTTGTTTTTTACATTTTAAGTTTCATCTGCTCACTTATCAGATAACTGTGTCCTCTTTTTGATTTGCTGTACAATAAATCAATCAAACATTAATAGTAAATTCTGTATGTCAAGCTTCCTCTGAAAACAGACAGGACCTGCTCATTCTAAGAGACCAAAATGTCAGCTCCAGTGACTAATGACTATCTTTGTAAGGTAACACTTATTCTTGATTAACGCTCGGCTGTGATGACAAGGTGACGGAATATTGCAGCGGAGCATCTGTCAAGCTGTGAGATCAACCCATATACATTAATATTGAAATGCCGAGCCAAGAATTACTCCGGCGCGAATGCTATAATTGATGTGCCGTGTGTGAGTCACCGCTTGTGGAGAAAAATACATTCTATGATTTGAAATGTGAGTGTATCTTGTTTGAATTTACGCTTCTTGAACTGCTAAACATCAATCAGGAAACGGTGAGGGATTTTTACCGTGATAAAATTGTAGAGAAAGAAATATTTACTTCTGTTTACTTGCCAGTCTCATATTTTGTTATGTATGAGTTTAGAAGTGCTTTTTACAAGTTTCAGAAGCAAGTATAATAGCCATGAGGCTAAAGCTAACAGTAACTAATGCATGCTAAACACAATAACAAGAAGCTGTGCCATTTGTCATTTGATTTTGGCTTTTCCCAAAGCCAAAATCTGTTTGTTCATATTCCTAACCATAATCCGGTGTTAACCTTATCCATATTTCAGAAATGATACAAAATGAACATTAGCATTGGAAACATAAGCAGGCCTCTGATCAAATATGGTGGATGCTTTGTGTCGATGGTTTTGCTTTAAGGCACTGTGTAGATTGAGAATTGTAATTATCACTTATAGTCCACAAATTTAAATCATATTTATTCTTACAACATGAATCCTTAAGAGCACTTTAACCATCCATCAGTGTATACATTTATACGTATTGATGTTTATTACGGCCGAATATGGATCATTGACGCTAGACGCAGCTGTAGTAGCAAAATGCATTGAAGGCTCCTCTGTGTTCAAAGTGGAATCGCTTTGTTTGTTTTTTTCTTACATAGTCCTTTAAGTGTTCACTGCCATATTGGTTTCTAGCTTTAGCCTTTTGCTAGGTTTTCTCATAGATCTATTATATTATGTCGATACGACATTGCTAACTCATGTCTGTTTTAAATCAGGCACAGTGGTTACTGGTGCTGCAGCAGGAAAATCCGTCGGCTAGTAAGCATTTTTTCCCTAGAGAGCAATGCAAATACAAACTGCTCGTGTTTGGCAGAAACAGCATCTACGGCTTTAAGAACTGTCAGATTTTGTGTCAATTCTGACCTATGTTCTGTTTTAGAAGTTTTGTATTAAATGGCTTTTAGCTTCGGCTACCGCTGCGCTCTGTAACTCCTGCTCTGATTGGTCCAAACAATCAGAATGTCCCGCTCCTCGCGCAAAGAATCATGGGGGAAACACAACTGTGCATGCTCCATAGCTTGTAGAGCACCTAGCAAAAGGCTAAAGCTAACTGTCATAATGGCAACGAACACCAGTGAAAAGCCACTGACGCACAGCGCTGCCATCTTTGATCAGCGTGGTGAGAATCACATGTTCACAGCTATTGAATATGTAAAGTAATACTTGAGTGAGCAACAGTATGTGTTTATACATTACCACTGCCACTACAGACGTAGAACAGCTACCAGCAACATCCAGTCTACATTTTTGTAATAGATCAATGGAGATATTTTGGTTTGGGGAAAAAAAGTTCGTCAGACAGAATACTTCAAACTCATTTTCACTTGAATTGATACTTTAAAGGTGCACGGTGTAACTTTTTGGCCAAAAATAAACTTGATCCACTGGCTCCCTGTACGATTCTGCATAGATTATAAAATGTTTGTTTTCAAAGCCCTCCATGGCCTGGCCCCGCCCTACATATCTGACATGTTAACTTTACATCGTCCAGTAGCTCTCCGGTCCTGCAGCCAGACGGTTCTGATGTGCCCAGGTCCCGGTATAAGCAGTGGGGTGATGTTCCTTTGCCGTTGCTGCTCCTAAACTGTGGAATAGTC
Organism: Mugilogobius chulae; assembly: GCA_038363315.1. Taxonomy (NCBI): domain Eukaryota; kingdom Metazoa; phylum Chordata; class Actinopteri; order Gobiiformes; family Gobiidae; genus Mugilogobius; species Mugilogobius chulae. The sequence continues at coordinate 13,885,922 of CM076410.1, forward strand.
TGCCTGTCAGTCTGCGTAGTGTTTCTGACCTGTCCCTGTTTGGTTAAAGACTCACTTGTACAGACAGGCTTTTAAAACCTAGCACTGTGACACTTTATGTTTGAATGGTCTTTTTTTAGCTTTTTATTCCTTTTTCTCTCAAATTGTGTTATATTTATTTATGTTTTTATTCATGTGAAGCACTTTGGTCTTTTGTGTTGTTGTAAAGTGCTCTATAAATACATTTTGATTGATTGATTAAAAGCACGTTTTGGTTATTTAGATTTCTTTGTTGAACTACATAAATGAGAAAAATCTGTCTTTACTTTGAGCAGGCTTACATGGTAACAAAATGAACAACTGTTTGTCCTGGAAGAGGCCCGCTCAGGTTTGTTTCTATAGATAGGTATTTAGTGTTACTGTTACTGTGGGTTTTCTCCAGGTACTACAAAAACACGCATGTTTAGGTTAATGGACTTACCTTCCATTGTGCCCCAACATTCGTTATGGTTAAAGCATATCTTTCTCTGCAGGGAGCCATCGTAGCAGTGACAGGTGACGGTGTGAACGACTCTCCCGCCCTGAAGAAGGCCGACATCGGCGTTGCCATGGGAATCGCCGGCTCGGACGTGTCCAAACAGGCCGCCGACATGATCCTGCTGGACGACAACTTCGCCTCCATCGTGACCGGAGTGGAAGAAGGCCGTCTGATCTTTGACAACCTCAAGAAGTCCATCGCCTACACTCTGACCAGCAACATCCCTGAGATCACCCCTTTCCTTTTCTTTATCATCGCCAGCATCCCTCTGCCCTGGGAACTGTCACCATCCTCTGTATCGACCTGGGAACTGACATGGTGAGATTTATGACTGACTGAGCTTTGGACAATACAAATAAGATGGTACTGATGCTAGAGACTCTTTCAATACTAGTCCTTTAAACTCTCACTGTACAGCTACGTCATTGTCATTAGACACAGTTCTATTTCAGACAGTGAAAAACTTGGCTAGCCAGATGGTTTATCTCGCGATATTTGTCAATTCACAAACACGAGATAAACCATCAGGCCTTCCAACAGTCTGATTGGTTTGAGAGTCCGAAACAGCGGTGGTTCGGCCCACTCATATCACAGCAGTGTGGTTTAGAGGCCCAATCACATTGTAGCAGGGCAGGCTAACACAGGCTGTTAGCGCCCTGGCGCCACCGCCAAGTCTAAGGCTGTGTCTGAACGTCCACACTCATTCCCTATCCACTCAATTACTATATAGTCCTGCCCTGTTCAGTGACTGGTCAGTGCACTCATTCATCTGGTCTTTCGGACACAATGAGCACTACTTTCAGCTGACACGGGTCACGTCACTCCCCCCCTTGAGTTGATCTAACGGTCGGCAAAAAAGTAAGATAAAAATGAATTTTTGTAATAAATACTGGTCAAGTCCGTCTGACACGCACATATTTAACCCTCTGGGCGCCACCGTCGCAATATTGCGACACGTAACTTCACCGGAGAAAACGCTCTCTCTCTCTTGTTAAAATCAAAAACACTGTTTCTACCTGCGTCCACTAGATTGCCGACATCCAGAGCTTTCTTTTAAGCCCAAAATTACCATAGGTTCGTATTGGATAAAACTCAACGAGGGCGGGTCAAAGGGGCTGCTTTTTTAAGTCAGCTGTGTGTGAAGTGAGGCGAGAGGGAGACGAGGCGAGGGAGCGCTGGTTTTGACTTTTTGCGAGGCGGTACTGGTGAAAACTTTCACTAGAGCGAAGGCTTTGAGCCTGATACTGGTAGATTGACGTTGTGAGGAAGACGATTACGTTCTCAGACGATGAGAGCGGGAGTGAGAGTGAGAATCGGTACGCTGATCTCAGCTGCGGTAGAGCCACGGCAGCCGCTCCGGGCGCTCGGCTTGGAGGGACAAATAACAGCGCGGACTGATTCGAAACAAACTTTTCCTGTTACAAAACACGTGTAGCACATGGGGCAGGGATAGTATGTAGGTTCTAGAAGGAGGGGGAGAGTGGTTACGGAGGTTAACGCCACCGGCGCGCCCGCCGCAGTCCCCCCCGGCATCAGTGCGAGGAGGCGGGGGAGAGCGGCAGGACGCACCGCGGAGGTTAGCAGGGGGAGGAGGCGGGGAGAGTTTACTCTTATTGGTGCTATTTCTAATTCATTATTCCTCTAAAAAAATGAAAAAAATAAATAATAAAGCATGTATATCTCCCTGTTTTTACTGTCAAAAAACAGTCTTATTCAGCGATCTAAAAAACATGCAATAATAAGGACATAACATAAATAATATTCTACATATATACAATATATTACCATATTTATAATCTTTGATTAATACCTAACACTTTTCCAATTTATAGTAGAGCTCTATCTTAAAGTAAATTTAAGCTACAGCCTTTGGAAAGTTGGAGAGTAAAAACCGCATTTCCACTGAAAAAAACCTTGGCGCCCAAAGGGTTAAGGACTACTAATCATAATACAAGTCTGGTTTAACTTGGACAATACTTGTACATTTAACGGCACACGGACTGGATAATTCCTCTTTTACAGCCCAAACTAAGGTAAGCAGCTAATGCTAGCATCTTCACGGCTAACGGCTTTCAGTTATGAGTGTTTTGTTTATTCTCCGGCTCAACAGTGAGTTTAAACGGTCCTTAACGTCTTTACTTCAGTCGTGTTGTTTACAGTTAAAGACCTGACGCTGTCCGTGCAGTTTTTTTCGATTCTCGCAATGAATTGTGGTCCATATTGACCGTTTTAGTGACCATCGATGCTCACTACTTTTCCAGATGCATTGTGGGGAATTTTGAGTGCACTACTTTTTGACCCACTGTGCATTCGGACACCACTACAAAATGGCGTGACCCCCGAATAGTGCTCTATATAGTAGTTAGGGCGCACATTCGGACACAGCCTAATTCAAGCTAAACAAAGATGGCTGCTCCCGTGGACGTGTTGTCTGCTGCTTTTGATGTGGTTTTAGCAGACATTGGATACACCATTACGAGTTGTTGCTGTGATTGGCTAAGCACAAATAAGGCAGGCCGCTCACCCAATCAGCTCCAAGTATTTTACTAAACGTCCCACCTTTTCCCAAGTTCCAGATGAAGTCTGTGGAAGAACTCAAATCGTAGTTCAGCACAGATCCATCTGGTGTGAGCCAGATTAGTGAAAAACTATTTGGCCTAGAGTTGTGCTCTTATACAAACTTATAAAACAACATGTGAGCTCTTTGTCAATCTTTAGTTTGTGTCTCAAGCCCCAATAATTGTGGAAAAACTAAAGAACCTCAGTAATAGTGCTCTCTTGTGCATTTAAGCTAGCCAACTGAATAGAAACTTAACATTATTTATTTATTTAATTGCTCATTTTTGCTTTAAGATTGAAATAAGGCAACAAAAACACACCTAAACATATCTAAACAAATAAACAGAGCAAAATAAACAAATCAAAGAGCCAGAGTTTCTCAAGAAAGAAATGTGGGATGGGAATGTGTTCAGAAAGCGGCGAGGAAGGAAGGTTACAGTTGCTATAGTTTTTGCGGGTAAACGGCAGACAGAGCAGACACATGCTTCAAATGCCCTAAAATACATTTGTAACCATCATCACAAAGACTTAAAAAGACATTTAACAAGATCAAAATGTTACTTAGTTCTGCTTTAAATTGACACAACTTCCTGGAGGTGAAAAATGAAATGCATCCCAATGAAATTGAAAACTAAATCATTAGCTTGTCGAATTTTTCATATCCTTGCATCTGATTTATGGTGTACTGTTAAATTTTATTGCTTAACAACAAGATTTCCATTAAAACTAGCAATGTTCTTAGTCCAACAAAAAAAGGGTTAGTAAAAAAACAAGGTTGTGTTCAAGTCAGTATTTGGCTAAAAAGTTACAGTTTAAGGTCCTAGATACGTTTTAGTGAGGTCACTCGCGCTCACAAAGCAAACCTTGTGTGACTGTGAGGTTTTACTTCACACTTTATAGTGTGTGATAATAATATATTGCATGTGGGCAAATCTTGGTCTTTTATTTCCAAAAATTTTGAAAAATATTTTGCGCAAAAAAAAAAATACAAAAAAAAAAATACAAAAAACAAAACAAACAAAAAAAAGGTTGTCAAAATTGGTGCTGAGTTGTATCAAGTTGAGAAGCGTTGTTATTGACCCCAGGTGTTTCAATGTGACTTGAATCCTAGTTTTGACATGTTTCTTTGCCCATTCTCCAGGTTCCTGCCATTTCTCTGGCTTATGAAGCAGCTGAGAGCGACATCATGAAGAGACAGCCCAGAAACCCCAAAACAGATAAACTAGTGAACGAACGACTCATCAGCATCGCCTATGGACAGATCGGTAAGAACTTTAACCTTTACCACATTGTACTTGGACTTTTTATCAATTCTACTGGTGGCAGAGGGGATTTCCATGAAGGTATTAGAAGGAATGTCCATGTGTCTGAAAATGTGTGAATTGATTTGAGAGGAATTAGATAGATTTAAATACATACTTTCTCTAATTTATAGCACAAATCTGGGGAATTTGAAACTGAGAATTTTTGTGAGGCTTAGTGAAGAGCTCGTACAAACAGCAGTAATGACACTAAATGTAACTCTAGCTATGTTGTAGCATGTGTCACTTGCAACATAAGTGTGTGTGGCTAAGCGTGACCATAAACGGCCATCGTGGTGTGCGCCTACGTTATCTGAAAGTTCTGTGATAAGCTGAAGAATGGAACGTACCAAAATAGGACCGATAAGGAGAACAGAATGTGTGTCTGTGTCTGAAAGCTTAAGACGCTGGAAGTATTTTAAGATTGCAACTGTAATATTAAGCACAGAAATGGAGTTCTCAAGCCAGATCTAAATTTGGTGGATAAAGTTGTATGTTCTCTCAAAATATTTCCTTTGTTGCAGCTGGGGTAAAAGTGTGTGCGTTTCAGAAGTCGAGTGCTTGCATAGCTTTGAGCCATAGTTGTCAGTCTTTATGGTTGCAAGTAGGGCTGCAACAAACGATTCTTTTGATAATTGATTAATCTGTCGATTATTGGATCGATTAATCGATTAATCGGATAAAAATGACAAAATAATAAATACAAGGTGTTTTGCCTTTTATTAAATGTATTTATGCAAAAGACAACTTGTGCACTTAATGAGCTCACTGGGCTTTTCTTGAAAAAAGAAAATGCAAAAATAAAGTAGAATAACCAGATTTTGCTATCGCTACTTCTTTTAATGTGGTTATTATAGGGCTGGGCGATATGGCCAAAAAATAAAATCTAAATTTTTTGGACCTCTTTGGACAATTTCGATTTTAATCGATTTTATTCGACGTCATCGATGACTGCTGCTTTTTATTATGAGCTCATAATATTTTAAAGCATCTATAAAGAATGAGCCAATGAGATTAACTTGTTTTAGGTCATATTAAAACTAATAAGTGTTTGCTGCTGCATCTAATGCATAGGCCTACTGTTATTAGCATTTGCATCTATTAGGCCCTGTTAAGATTATCATTATGATTGTTTTGTTTCATATCTAAACGTTTTAAGTTTGCGAGTGTCATCTCTCACTCCTGTCACTCAAACTGCGTCGCCATGGTTACTCACACACGGAGGGGAAAGGGGCGGGGGCTGCTGCTTTTTGGGAGAGGAGAGAGACGCTGTTGACTGCTTTTAACTTTATCAGAGAAAACCTCATAAAAAGCACACGCAGCAGCTTGTGGAACAGCAAAGGCAAATCAAAAAGACACTAGAGACGCAGAGAAATAACAAACTCGTAACTTGTAGAGATTAAGCTATATACACCACCTCCGACAGGTTACTCGCGGCTGTTATTAAAAGCCGCTGAAAGTGTCCACTCAAAGCCGCTGGATCACAGCGGGCTGATAGTATACGTTTTTAGCCACTAATCGATGACCAAAATCGTTGACAACTATTTAATAATCGATTTTAATCGATTAAATCGATTAGTTGTTGCAGCCCTAGTTGCAAGAAACCTAAACAGCTCTTCACAAAATAAAACTACCTATAATAAGGTTTTGATCAAAAGCCACACTTTAGTTTTACACTGAGCAAATGTTGAAAATGATTTGATCCTTGAGCACAATCTTAAGCATGCATCTTGTTATTTCAAGTTTTTTCATGGCAATTTTTGAGGTACAGTATGGAGGTCAATACACTGTTCATGGTAAGCGGCATAATTGATAGAAAACACTCAAATACAGTATATGTGGTTAAAAACTAGGGATGGACCAATGCAGATTTCGATTAACTTGTCTCTACCAGATGGATTCTCATGATATTTGTGATTTTCGCAAAATCTGAAGAATCCATCTGAAGATTTCGACGATTATCTGCTGAAACCCAACACTGACGGATACCCAAATGTAGGGACTGAAAATAGATTTTTGTTTTTTCTTTAAAGTCTGTTAACTCCATGGAAAATAGGTCATAGGTTTGTTTAAGAGTCACGCTTGATCAGACCAGTCACAGTGCACCAGTGAGATGTTCAAACTAAAACAACATGCATGTTAGACAGAAAACAGGTCTGTGCTTTTCTCTTGACTAGATTTAACAAAAAACACGACTTCTCGACTACTTTTGAATTCAGATACTTTGACCAATCAGATTCAAATATTGCCAAGACAATCCATTTTTTTCCTGACTGCTTTCATTGGCCGTCATTCCAGACTGATAATGTGTAAAACTCAATTCAGAGTTCAATCTAGCACAAACCATGCTAGATTTCAATGATTATCTACCGAAACTCGACACTGACCGATACCCAAACGTAAGGACTGAAAAGAGCTTTTTGTTTTTCCTTAAACTCTGTTAACTGCTTAGAAAATGGGTTATATGTTTGAGAGGGTCATGGTTGATCAGACCAATCACAGTGCAGCAGTGAGATGTAGGTGGAAGCGTACGTTCAAACTAAAACAAACACGGCAGCTACGAAGGACGCATTTTGACCAATTTTAGCAAAATAATAGACTATTTGACTTTGAAAGGCCCCAAAGATGTATGCATGTTTAGACAGGAAGCATGTCTGTGTTTTTTTCTTGACTGGATTTAGCAAATAACATGACCTCTCAGCTACTTTTGGATTCTGATACTTTGACCAATCCGATTCAAATAGTGCCATGACATTCTGTTTTTTGTTGTTGTTTTTGTCATTCCAGATTGATAATGTGTAGAACCATGTTAGATTTCGATGATTATCTGCCGAAACCCAACACTGACCGATACCCAAACGTAGGGACTGAAAACAGCTTTTTGTTATTCCTTAAACTCTGTTAACTCCTCAGAAAATGGGTCATAGTGCTATGTACCTCCTGTTTATTGTACAAAAACTGTGTGACTAAAACTTCAAACATTATGAGCTGTTCTGGATTAGCAGAGAGTAAATAGTCTTGTCATGAAACTGATACAACAAAAAATTATATCAGCGCCAATATTTGATCCCAGTACTGGATCACTGTTAAAAGCTCAATGAATATTTAGAGGCGGGGCTTATGACTATAAAAGGGTGGAACTTATGACTATGAAAAAGCAGGGTTTTCAATTTTGAACAAGAAAAGAATGAACAGTTTGCATTACGAAGACAGTTCAGATTTACAAGAGACTAAAAATAAAAGAACTATCTACTTAAATCACAGAAAAAGCATCATTCGCTTTTACAAATGGTAAAAAACGCAACAGTTTCACGGCTGTATCGCTGTTCCAGATTTGTCCCCATCGATTTGAACCCGTTTTTAAAAGCATGAACTAACCGCTCTGACATTTGCTCGGCTAAGCACAAAACGACATGTGGTTCGGCCATGTAAATTGGTCCCACTAATTTATTCATTGTCCGCGTCTCAAACAACCACAAGGCCAATTTGCTCAATCAATTATTGATTCATGAGTCAAACGAATCCATTCTGCTGCCGCTCGGAGCTCACAAACACATGACTAGACCGTTTTAAAGGGGCAGATTGGACTACTCTTTTGACCGGTTAGTTTTTTTGGTGTGTTATTTGACCTCCTGGATGTTTTATTCTGGGTTGGTCAATTAGGGCTAATTATGGATGCAAATCTCTGAAGAAATTTGAACATGCTTGAAATGATTTCCATTACAAAAATAGCTCAACACCTTACCTATTAAAATATAAAACTAATTTGATCATTAGCAAATGTTTACTTATGATTTTTTTCAAATTAATAGCAGGGGTGCACGGTAGCCAAGTGGTTAGAGCTCTGGCTTCCCAATAAGGAGGTCGTGGTTCGACTCCCGGGTCGGACCATATCAACATCTCACCATCTCTCTGGGTGGAGTTTGCATGTTCTCCCCGTGTCTCCGTGGGTTTTCTCCGGTACTCCGGTTTCCTCCACCTCCAAAAACATGCATGTTTAGGTTAATTGGGCATCACTGTAAATTTCCCTTAGTGAGTGAATGAGAGAGTGAATGTTTGTCTGTCTAACTCTGCGACGAGTTGGCCACTGTCCAGGGTGCTCCCTGCCTAAGGCCAAAGTCACTGGGATAGGCTCCAGTCACCCGTGACCCCTAACGGGATTAAGCGGTAGAAAATGAAATGAAATTAATAGCATTATTATTACAATACAGTGGTCCCTCGTTTTTCTAAACACACAGCGCAAAATCAAAGACTCAAGAAACCGTTTCGAAAACAGAAACTTTCTACGACTCGTAAACTCTTAGACAATCTTTATTTTGCGTCAATAGGACACATATTGGGCAAGTTACGAGGAGAAACAGCAGCTGAATTAAGACGGCTGCAGATTTGATCACGCAAATTACCGCGGGCGAAAGACGGCGGATTTTGACACATTTGTTCTCAGCCACGGATCACACGGACTCCAGAGCCGACAGCCACGAAACACATCTGGATTCTAGTGAAGTCACAACACGCTCCTCAAACACATCTGGACTCTAGCGAAGTCACAACACGCTCCTCAAACACATCTGGACTCTAGTGAAGTCACAACATGCTCTTCAAACACATCTGGACTCTGCGAAGTCACAACACGCTCCTCAAACACATCTGGACTCTAGTGAAGTCACAACACGCTCCTCAAACACATCTGGACTCTAGCGAAGTCACAACACGCTCCTCAAACACATCTGGACTCTAGTGAAGTCACAACACGCTCCTCAAACACATCTGGACTCTAGTGAAGTCACAACACGCTCCTCAAACACATCTGGACTCTAGCGAAGTCACAACACGCTCCTCAAACACAGTCTGGACTCTAGTGAAGTCACAAAAACACGCTCCTCAAACACATCTGGACTCTAGTGAAGTCACAACACGCTCCTCAAACACATCTGGACTCTAGTGAAGTCACAACACGCTCCTCAAACACATCTGGACTCTAGTGAAGTCACAACACGCTCCTCAAACACATCTGGACTCTAGTGAAGTCACAACACGCTCCTCAAACACATCTGGACTCTAGTGAAGTCACAACACGCTCCTCAAACACATCTGGACTCTAGTGAAGTCACAACACGCTCCTCAAACACATCTGGACTCTAGTGAAGTCACAACACGCTCCTCAAACACATCTGGACTCTAGTGAAGACACAACACGCTCCTCAAACACATCTGGACTCTAGTGAAGTCACAACACGCTCCTCAAAACACATCTGGACTCTAGTGAAGTCACAACACGCTCCTCAAACACATCCGGACTCTAGTGAAGTCACAACACGCTCCTCAAACACATCTCTGAACTAGACAAGTGACGTTCCAGCGTGAACAAACTTATCATGGTAACTACGAGCTCAAAGAGTCTTCTCCTCACCTGGAGAAACGTCCGAGCGTCAGGTGAGCTTCCCCTGCATGATCCAAACTGTCTAAAGTTTTCTAAAAGAGCTTCTGTGCTGTTGTCTGTGAATGCTGCGATGTGATACGGTCCAAACAGTGAGTTTGAGAGAAAAGCAGCTTACAGAGCACGTCTATAGGACCAAAGCACTGGGAAAAAAAAGCAAAATTGCACTAAAAAAATCGCGAAACAGCGAAGCCGTGAATAGTGAACCGCGATAGAGCGAGGGAACACTGTATTGCAATATTTATATGTCTATCAACTTCATTACTCATCTCTTTCTTATGTAAGCCCAGTTTTCAAAAGGGTGTAGACTAATGAACGTATGAAGTATTTGACTAATATTCATGTCAAGTAGAAAACATAAGGCAGTCTGAGTGAATAAGAGGAGCATAGGGGTCCTCCCCCAGGAAAGTTTGAAAACATTGTGCAATGTTTTCACTATTCTAGTGCAACTTCAAAGTAATGTTTCAAAGGATTTTGATTTCTGATTTAATAAACATGGCCTTTATATAACCACAGATACAAGGTAGACATGTTCAAATATCATTTATTTTTACTGAAAGTCAGTGCAAATATGACTTATTCTTAGGGAAAAAAGCAATAGACATGACATTAATTTGATGATGTTTCTATTTGTTGTTTGGGTTCTCAAGAGGATTATCCAATCAGAAAGCAGAATGAGCCTCACATGACTCTCTCATTTGGGTTGCCAGTTTGGTTTCTTATAACCTTAAGCTGATTCCACACAGTTCTCATTAGGCTCCACCCACATTGTGCAGAAATGTTGTTCTTGGGAATGAACCATGACAAAGAGTTGGTTGTCTGAGAAAGTGACTCTAATGTTATTACCCATAATTCAGAGTAAACCTCGTTCCTGATTGGTCAGTAGCTTCTAATGTTTAATGTATGGGCCTTTTCCCAATCTGGCTACTCAAGTTATCTGTGAGTGTAATATAATTTTAGAAGCACTAGCTGTGGATCTTGTATATGGTTCCCTAAAGCAAGTCTTGTACCAGCGCTATTGTATATTCAAAGTGACATTGTGTAACTTTCTGCGGGCTAATATCACCTTCATAATTACAAAAAAATACAAAATAAATCTGTTCTTTGGAACATTCTTAATGAAGAGAATAAAAAATGACAATAGAAGCAACATTTACATAGAAACAACCAAGAAGAGGCCATTATAGACGTCAAATATGAGTCATTTTGGTGGAACCTGAAAGTTTGTACATTTATTTTTCTGGCTAAATAGTTACACCCTATTACATTTTTGTTTCTTTCTTCCCTGCCCAGTTAGCTCCTAATCATAATCCAAAGACTGAACAACCGTTTGACTTGTAAGCAACACGAGATTTATTTCAGAACAATCAGCAAGCGCCAATATTAGAAATACATTGATTCAGTAATACTTTAATGATAATCTACATTAATCTGAAATGGTTTTATTCTTTTTTCCAGGTATGATCCAGGCGCTTGCAGGTTTTTTCACTTATTTCGTAATCCTGGCTGAAAATGGCTTCCTTCCCACCACGCTCCTGGCATTCGCGTCAGCTGGGATAACAAGTACATCAACGACCTGGAGGACAGCTACGGACAGCAGTGGGTCAGTGCACACAATGAAAAGGGCTGATTAGCTGGTTTTTGGGTGGTTGTGGTTTGGTTCTGACTGTTTCCTAATGCGTCCACAGACCTACGAGCAGAGAAAGATCGTAGAGTTCACCTGCCACACGGCCTTCTTCGCCAGTATTGTGATCGTGCAGTGGGCCGATCTGATCATCTGTAAGACCAGGAGGAACTCAGTCTTCCAACAGGGCATGAAGTAAGAACTACAACAATCAACAACACTGTCCAATCAATAACTAGCTGCTAGGGCTGGGCACCAATAAACAGTTCCTATTTGGTACGGACCAAAAACCCTGGCGTCAAATTTTTTGGTTCAATTAGGGTTAGGGTAAGAACACCACACATGCCACATGTGCGCACTACAATGACATGAACTACGCTCCACAAACAGCAAAAACACCATTTAGCCTATGTGCCCATTGTGCACTCTACAATGCCATGGTAATTCACTTCTTACTTCTCTCAAACAAACTGCGTGAGCTTAGGACTGCACTTGCACAGACCAACGGCACAAATCACGCCTCACTTCTCCCAAACAGACTGTGCACAAGCTTATGAGTTATGACTGTGTCCTACAGCTGCAAGTCTTCCAAACAAAGCGCAATGTGTCAGCTTACTTTCTTCAACAGAAGAAATTTAGCATAGCTGGTCCACGTTCTTCAGTGCGAGTCTTTCTGTTTATGAAGTTGAGCTTGATCCATTCACAGTCTGAAGTTTACACATAAGAATGTCACCAAACACATATTATAGTCCAAACTTTTCTGTAACATCTTCCTGCTCGCCGCTGCAGTTAAAAACATAATCTCTAATGTAAACCAATGTGGCCCTGGTCTGATACAAAAAGTAATCCAGTCTTCTCCATTTCTAATCTTTCTCCAGGTAAATGGATGAGTAAATGTTTTATTGTCAAAAGCAAATGTGTTGTTGTTACAGTGCCACGTGTGGCGACAAAGTGAAAGTGAAACTTAAAGCACTCCGTGTGGGAGTCTATGTGATTCACATGTATACCTGTGTTTTGAAATGTAGTTGACATGTGTAACATTGTTAAAGGCGGAAAACATAGTTTTGGGCTTATAATTAACATTTAAAAGAAAGCAGCAATCGATAACAAAAGAACTGTTAAGGAACCGGTGTCAAAAGCAAGTACCGTTAAAGGACTGGTACGGAAATATCTAACGGTACCCAGCCCTACTAGCTACACATGTGTCCGTCTGTCTCATTTTAACCCTTTCATTATACTGTAAGTCTGCCCAAACTCGTTTGTTTGCTTGCACCCTTCTGAAACTGTCATCTGATTGGCTGATAAAACTTACGATTAAAAGGTGCTAGTAGCTTATTATTGGAATTGACAAATGTTTAGATCTTCAACCTAACCATCTTTTGATTTTTGACACAACCCACTCTCCACAGATCTGATCTTCTTGCTTGTGCTTCATGGACATAGATTTTATTAATTTTATTTCATTTTAGTCAAAGCAGTGAGCTTCATTAGGGATATGTTGAACCAGCTTTTTAAGTTCAGATACCAGTTATCATAAATTTCCTTAAAATGACGTCCAATTCCCAATACCAACAGATCCCAGAGCGAAAATGAACCAGTCTTATTGTATCAAATGAAAATTCATGAAGCTTGGATATCGACTCTACCCATGAAATCCAGAAAAGTTACACAGTGCACCATTAATGTAGCTCCTATGCAACTTTACAAACTTGGACTGGAAGACTGGAAGGTCTTAAGGATTATGAATAAAGGGTCTGTTTTAATATACTGTATGTATAAAACTTTTATGTTTAGACGGTGTTTTTGTGTAGACGGTGTCATTGTTAACACTGTTTTGTCTTGTAGGAACAAAATCCTGATCTTTGGACTGTTTGAGGAGACTGCTCTGGCGGCCTTCCTCTCCTACTGCCCGGGCATGGACGTGGCACTCAGAATGTACCCTCTCAAGTGAGTCTCCAGCTCCACACCTGATGCTTCTGATGTTTATTATGGAGGATAGAAAGTATAGGACTGATGGTACATCATCAGAAGTCTGAATGGAGTTATGTTCTGTTTTCACTCAGTATGTTTGAATGAAGAATGAAGAATATTGTGGCTATTGGCTATAGAGCTAAAAAAAAAAATCTGTGTGATAGTTTCTCATGGACACTTGTGTTTGAATCTGTGTGATAGTTTCTCCTGGACACTTGTGTTTGAGTCTGTGTGATAGTTTCTCATGACACTTGTGTTTATTGTGTGATAGTTTTATGACTTGTTTGAGTCTGTTGATAGTTTCTCATGGACACTTGTGTTTGAGTCTGTGTGATAGTTTCTCATGACACTTGTTTGATCTGTGTGATAGTTTCTCATGACACTTGTGTTTGAGTCTGTGTGATAGTTTCTCATGGACACTTGTGTTTGAGTCTGTGTGATAGTTTCTCATGGACACTTGTGTTGAGTCTGTGTGATAGTTTCTCATGGACACTTGTGTTTGAGTCTGTGTGATAGTTTTCATGGACACTTGTGTTTGAGTCTGTGTGATAGTTTCTCATGGACACTTGTGTTTGAGTCTGTGTGATAGTTCTCATGACACTTGTGTTTGAGTCTGTGTGATAGTTTCTCATGACACTTGTGTTTGAGTCTGTGTGATAGTTTCTCATGGACACTTCTGGTTTGAGTCTGTGTGATAGTTTCTCATGACACTTGTGTTTGAGTCTGTGTGATAGTTTTCATGACACTGTGTTGAGTTGGTGATAGTTCATGACACTTGTGTTTGAGTCTGTGTGATAGTTTCTCATGACACTTGTGTTCAGGGGTGTCAAACTGGGGGGGTAAAAGGTGCTAGTTTCCCCAGGGCCAGGACAGGACAGGCCCCCAAAAGCCTTTTTGTTTGTGAGATACATTGGTCCTCTCAATGTAATTATTTGTGATATCAGAGAGCTCCAGCTCTTCTATAAAACATGGCTACATACTAAAAAATGGCTGAAAAAAGAGGAATATTAATTGGCTAAAATGTTAACAAATACAGTATCTACAAATATAATATTATGAGCAAGAGTTTGCAGTTTTCATTGAACAAATAGCCAGGGTTTGGCACAAATGATCACTTATAAATATGCATATTTACTTGAATATTGTCAATAAATGTCACAACTTCAACATTATAAAACATCCAAAATGTCACAAGGATTTCTAAGTGTGATTCTGGCATCATTTAGACAAGTTAGCTTAAAACAAGCTAGCTAAAATGTAAAGAGAAAGATTAAAACATTTTATTTTTTTCACGTCTCATTTGAGTGAAGGCAGTGCTTCCAACTCAAAAACACATAAATGTCTTGTTTTTTAGGTGTTTATGGCAATACAAATCTTGAAAGGCAGCATTAAAAAGCATTTAATTTATTTTATATTTATGTGTGGATTGTAGAAATTAAATCAATTGGCTGTATATGAATATTCTAGGAAGAAATAAAACCCAAATGAATAGAAAAATGATGAGAGACAACTAAATAATTAAAACACAAGATCATGTATTAGGGGCCATCACTAAGTTTGTACCTGGGGCCCAGAATTTGGTGCTACGCCCCTGCTCCTCTGAATCTGTGTGATAGTTTCTCCTGACACTTGTGTTTGAGTCTGTGTGATAGTTTCTCATGACACTTGTGTTTGAGTCTGTGTGATAGTTTCTCCATGGACACTTGTGTTTGAGTCTGTGTGATAGTTTCTCATGACACTTGTGTTTGAGTCTGTGTGATAGTTTTCTCATGGACACTTGTGTTTGAATCTGTGTGATAGTTTCTCATGACACTTGTGTTTGAGTCTGTGTGATAGTTTCTCATGGACACTTGTGTTTGAGTCTGTGTGATAGTTTCTCATGGACACTTGTGTTTGAAATCTGTGTGATAGTTTCTCATGGACACTTGTGTTTGAGTCTGTGTGATAGTTTCTCATGGACACTTGTGTTTGAGTCTGTGTGATAGTTTCTCATGACACTTGTGTTTGAGTCTGTGTGATAGTTTCTCATGGACACTTGTGTTTGAGTCTGTGTGATAGTTTCTCATGACACTTGTGTTTGAGTCTGTGTGATAGTTTCTCATGGACACTTGTGTTTGAATCTGTGTGATAGTTTCTCATGGACACTTGTGTTTGAATCTGTGTGATAGTTTCTCATGACACTTGTGTTTGAGTCTGTGTGATAGTTTCTCATGGACACTTGTGTTTGAGTCTGTGTGATAGTTTCTCATGACACTTGTGTTTGAGTCTGTGTGATAGTTTCTCATGGACACTTGTGTTTGAGTCTGTGTGATAGTTTCTCATGGACACTTGTGTTTGAATCTGTGTGATAGTTTCTCATGGACACTTGTGTTTGAGTCTGTGTGATAGTTTCTCATGGACACTTGTGTTTGAGTCTGTGTGATAGTTTCTCATGGACACTTGTGTTGTTTTCAGGCCCAACTGGTGGTTCTGCGCCTTCCCATACTCCCTGCTCATCTTTATCTATGATGAAATCCGTAAGCTGATCCTGAGACGCAGCCCAGGAGGTGAGGCCCAGACCCAGAGTCGGACTTTCACACGTTTTTCTCTCACTTGTTTTCCACTCGAGCTGCACAAATGGAAAATACATGGTCTCCAAGAACTCTTACTGTGATATTTAAATGTATTTGAACTGGCAGAAAACGGTATATTAAACATGGCATGTACTCATTATGTTAGATTGCTTTGATATGCCTTGAATAATAATGTGGAACATTCTGGCCAAAACAACAATGTTTCTAAACTTCCCTAGTGTAGCCTACTTTATCTACTGGTCTGTGAAAAAACATTAAGCAATGATAAAAAGTAAGTATTTGTAAAGTAAAAAAAGTAAAAAAAAAAAATACTGTATAGGATTTTTACATCA
The DNA here is from genome assembly GCA_038363315.1 of Mugilogobius chulae. Taxonomy (NCBI): domain Eukaryota; kingdom Metazoa; phylum Chordata; class Actinopteri; order Gobiiformes; family Gobiidae; genus Mugilogobius; species Mugilogobius chulae. Next base: position 13,902,236 of record CM076410.1, read on the forward strand.
AGGACAAAAAGCATTTTTTTGTTTTAGTATATATAATTTTACTGCAAAAAATATAAAAAAAAAAAATCCCAGCGTGAAATTTAATAAAGAAATCCAAATGGTTACGTAAAATCATAGACATATAGAGATTTTTTGTTTTTCAACACCAGCGATGCGCGCACCCCGTCGAAGAATGGGCCGCCGCTCTTAGACACAAACAAAGGAAAAAGCTCCATTATCAGCTAACTACAAGAGTTTATCACTGTGAAAACAAAAGTTCTGCTGCTAAATCAACATTTGTGAATGAAACTCGACCTACGACCCTTAAAAGTGACATTCAGGAGAAAAACACTGTCTCAATCTTCAGGAGACAGACGTCTGTCAGACCGGTTCAGACCTGATCCAAACAGTTAGCTGTCAACCCGTTTAGTTGTTTAATTCAAAGACGTTTCCCCATGTAACCAGATGGAGAGTGGCTCTTTCTGCATAACTCATGCACAGTTCCACTATAAATAGTAGACGTGCTGTTCGACTCTGATGCTATCGAACACTTAGCATCTGAGCTAGTCTGGAGCGTTCTCCTGGTTGCTTTCCTATAGCCGTTAGCATTAGCCCGCAAAATCCCAAGTTATGAAAGAGGTCAGAGCCGTGTTCCAAGTTATTGTAGAGTTTACAAACCTTTTAGATAAAATGGGTGTATAAAACTGTTAAATGCCAGCCAACTTATGCATCTTTTAAGACTCTAATGACACCAAACGTCTCTTTTACATGTGACTGTGAGCACAGCAGACAAATGACATAAATAACACCAAATAAAAGTTGTAGCTTTGCTTATCTGTGGAGGAGCGTCTGTCACATCGGCAACTGAAGGAGTTTCTCTGTTAGTTTGAGAAATGTAATTTCACAATGCCAAAGTTGTTTTGCTGCAATTGCTTGTTTTAGCTTGTTTTATCCATAAAAGTGCAACCTCTGCCATTGTGTTCCAAACCTTTATCACCGTCTACTAATTATATATCTATGAAATAAATAACAACATTAACATTTAAAATGGCTACAAAAACACACATATTAAAAAAATATAGATTCAAATTAACAAGCAAATAAATAAATAAACAACACCCACATTTGAAAACGATATTGACATTTTTGTGATAAATTCAAAATGTTTTTGTCCTGTTTTGTGTTTTGTGCAGCTCTTGGGGAAACTGGACTTGTTTGTGAAAATGTTAATATTTCATTTGTCTAAAAGCCTAATGTTTAACTTTGTATTTGTGTTTGTCTCTCCAGGTTGGGTGGAGCGGGAGACCTACTATTAAAACCCCCGTCTCCTCTCACCGTCCAATCAGCTCGCATCTTCTCCTCCACTCTCCCGTCTTTGCATGAATATTGTCTTGCTGCTCGGAATAAAAAATTTAACCTCTGTGAAACAAAAAAAAAAAAAGTTAATGAGATATGAAAATTGGAATCTTGTTTTTTCTATTAGGGAATGCTTGATACTACTCTTAGACAAATACTGAGATGGATCGTGCTGTGGATGCTGTTGACAAATGAAAATGCTAATAATGACATGACTATGCGTGCCTTGTTTATGAACAGGACCAATTTTATACATGTTTTTAACAGTTATGAACGATCAATAAAATACGCTCGAGTCAGGTCCCACGCTGGTGTTTGGTGTCTGTTATTTCTGCACAAAATCCTCCTCAGATAGTGTTTATTTTGTCACTAGTATAAACATGTAAAAACAGCTCTGGGACTTTATTACACAAGTCAAAATACTCAGATATTTGGTGTAGAAGTTACTTACATTCTAGTAATATTGAATAGATTTTTTCACATGTGCTTCACCATTTGACCCTCATTCATACTGTGTCTGTGTGGCAACATGGAATGCTTTGGGCACATTATTACTATTACTTTAGTTGGGCTATTTAAAAAAAAAAAAAAGGTTTAGGAAAAAAGTTTTAGGAGCAGGACCACAGCCCTTTCTCACCAGGAAACCACGCCTCGCTCGCCTTCTCAGACACACCTCCAATTACCCAGAAGCCTCTACTTAAACCGTCCTTTCCTAACAACACGTCTTGTCTCAGATCTCTAGACCCCACATCTGTCCTCCTGCTGAAGACATCTCCATCTGGGGGGGCTGAACGGATCACAGAGACAGAGCCCCCATCCACAGTCTCTCGATTCAGCCATCAATCATCAATAAATATCTTAATCGCATTTTTTGTTGTGGTGTGGTCGTCGCTAGTGAATTCTTTGTTTATTAATGGTCTATCATACTTAGCAGGGAGAAATGCAGGGATCATATTTAATGGGCCTGTATGAAACTCAGTCCTGAGACCGTGGAGAAGACTACAGCTCTCACTTTACCTGACATCAGAGCAGACGAGTACGAGTGACCTCAGGAACACCAAGAGCACGCAAATCATGCACAACATGTTTGGAGCAACTTGGATAAACTCTGCACTGAACTTTCCCAAACCGCACACACACAGGGAGGACACCATCCCGTATCTGGACCATGGATCCATTGTAGGGGAAAGTGGGTGATTTGTGCCAAAGAGCCTGAGTTCAGTTGTGCCACTGACACCCCATAAATGAATAATTGAAAACATATAATTTCATGGTAATTGTGTCATTTTATCACTAAAGCAATCTAATTCTTCATTTTGCACCAAACACAGATGGAAAAATTAAGAAATCAGACCAGAATTCAGGAGAACTGAGTTTGCCAATCAAGCTTGGCATTTAAGTCTGAGCAGATCTGTTCATGTTGTGCTAATTTTAACTGTTTAAAAAAATAACTTTAAGAATAACCTAAGGTTTAAGTGGAAAATGTGTACTGAGTTTGTTTAACTTGTATAAATCATCTGTTTCTGAAGTTAAAATATACAATTTTATTTGAATAATAAATGGCACAGTTTACCCTAATGCTGCGTTCAGACCGGACAGCGTCTTGGCTTCTTTGTGTTCATTTTCAATGTTAAGTCAATGTAAACCCACGTCTTAAGCGTTTAAGCATATTTGCGGCGCGTATTGACGTCTGGGGCGTCCGTTAACGCGCGTTTAGGCAGATGAAAACGCGGCGTTTTGCGGATTAGAAGCTCAAACCTGCGGCAGACACAACTTCGCTCAAACCTGCTGCCGCCGCAGAAGTTGGAAAATCCATCTTTCACGTGTTGGAATTTGGCGTCAGTCAATCAAGACTCCACTCCTGTGACATGTTGTTCTCTCACATCAAGAGAAAAGGACGACTGTTTACTCAAGTCTTTTATGAACTTTTTTAACCAAAGCTAGCTTGTTTGGGGCTTTTTTCAAAGACTTTGCCGTTCGTTGCTCTGAAAATCTGGCGACACAAAACAAACAACATGGACCTGATCTGGACTTACAATGCCTCACATGGATCTATTCAAAATACTTGTTGACGTGTTTAAACCTGCTGTACAACGGAGGAGCAGCCCAGGAGGACAGAGACAGCAAAAGGACACTGTCTGGAGGGAGGAGAAAGTAGTGTGATCGGGTAAACTCCGTTTTATAAATGCAACAAGCCTCTATCTCCTCTCTCCTTCTCTCTCTCAACATGATCTGTCTACGAACAAAACAAAGCTGCAACAAGCGAGAGCTGGAAGCGCTTTGGGGCGTTAAAAGTGTCATTTGTCCACCAAAGCCTTGACGCGCGTCAGAGCAGCTTAGAAGCTTATTGAGGCGTCAACAGCTTAAATAACCGGTGAAATTTTACGTGCGTTTAGGCAAATTTAGACGCAAATACGCTGTCCGTTGTGAACGCAGCATAATACAGTCTGTCCAACTTGCCCCAGTGCGGAGGAAGTTGTGCCACATACTGCACTTCAGATCAAAAATATTTGTTTCCAGAGATGCATCCTGAATTATGTGTTCATATTATAGTTTGAAGAGTTACTCTCATGGTCTCACTTTAAAGTCATGTGAAGTCAAAACTGGCACATCTCACCCACTTTCCCTTACTGTGTAACTAATTACATTTTGAAAAGTAATGAATAACTCATTACATTTTCAATACTTCCCCCTAACACTGTTTACCGTGACATTAAACCTCTAAGTTTGGTTAGCATGCACTAAAATCAACAACAAATATAGTTTGGCACAAAATGTAATGCCATACAAACACAAAACCGATGAGCTGAGAATCATAATAGGTGATGCTTAGTTCCTTTATAATCAGTGTTCTGTTGTTCACACTAAGCCTTATATCCACACAAAACCAACTTTATGAAGAGAGAGGACCAGCCTACTTCTGAGTGGAACAAAGGCCTATCTCATCAGCCCTGCTCTTATCTGCTCTCTGACTGAACGAGCCTTCATAACAGCCAGCGTCTTCAAAGTGGGACACCGATAACATCATCAAACGCCTGACAGCCTTTTCATATTTCACTGACGATTCAATTAAAATCCACTTCTCCGGGAACGGCCGAGTTCGCAGGCACGCGTCAAAACGTTAGCCGTAATCCGCGTCGCTCAGGCTTAAAGCTAGCACGTTAGCGGCTAATGCGAGCTCTCTGTCCGCCTCCTCACGGTGAAGAGTGAAGATCAGACTGACTCCTGCGCCAATAACAGAAGAGAGTGTTGGAGTCACATATTTTGACTAATATAAACGTTTGTATCAACCAGAATGAGTTGAAAGTAATGTTTTGAATGAACCTTTTGTGCATGTTGTGGTTAATTGTTCGAATTCACAAACACACACTGAAACTTCAAACGGCAAACGCAAATTTGTAAATATGCGCTGAAATTTGAAAACACAAATTTGCAAACAGACACACATGTAATAACATTGTGCCTTAAGGGAAAGTGGGTAAGATGTGTCAGTTTTTACTTCACATTAGAGACCTGCATCGGGCGGGAATTCCCGCGGGACCCACGGGACCCGTGAGCAAACCCTCGGGATCGGGCGGTTTTAACGTTGCCTCGGGCGGGAGCGGGCGGTCAGGCCAAACGCCTCGGGTCCCGAACGGACCCACGCTCTCTCCGCTGTCTTCAAAATATTACGTAGCAAGAAAGAAATACCACTTTGTGCGCGCTGCTGGTCAACAGAGAGACGCAACACGGACACCTGCAAGGTGCAGACACGTAAACTCACTGCTGTATTTCCTAGTCTAGCGTGCGTATCATCTGTGCGTCCTCGCGCCAGCAGCAGCAGCAGCACGGGCCCAGAGGAGTGAATGAAGGACTGGCTTTTACGCACGAGGAGATGGAAATAATACACACGGAGTTTGGGCAACTTTCGGGGTCGGAGCGGAGTGCAGCTGCATGTAGTGGGATCCCTGCGTAAAGTGTTTGCTTAGCAGAAACTGGAGGTGTGAGGAGCTTTGTATTTCAGGTAAGAAATACACACACATCATGGCTTTATGATTGAATGTGTCAAACGAACATAATCGCCTTGATGCAGATTATTTAGGCTGGTGCCAATTCATTTTAAAACTAGATGCAGAGAGTTATGCAGAGTTTAGTCATTTGTGTTCATGATGTTATGCCCTGGAGCCGCCACGCAACCTCCGTGAAAAAAAAAAAAAAAGTCGGGACTCGACGGGACCTGCGGGGGTTTCTCGGCGGACAGGCACACGGGGGCGTCGGGATCGGGCGGGAACGGTCATGAAAATCTAGTCCCGTGCAAGTCTCTACTTCACATGACTTTAAAGTGAGACCATGAGAGTAATTCTTCAAACTACAACATGAACACATATTTCAGGATGTGGTGCATCTTTGGCAGTGTTGGGAGAAACTAGTTACTTTTGTAACTAGTTACTGTAATATATTCCATTTTTCAGTAACTAAGTAGTGTAACTCATTACTTATAAAAAAAGTTGATAATATATTACAGTTACAATCTGAGTAACTCAAGTTACTTTCATATAATTAATTAATTAATTAATTGCTTTTATACTCTTTTGAAAATGACACTTCAGGATCAAAACACCACTAAAATACTGTCTGTTGGCTCAAAGGAGAATCAAATATTATGAGAAAAATGTGTTGTGACGTCACATTTCTATAAATTAACCAGTAATCAAGTGTAAATGTAACAGGATTAGTGTTGTACAATGTCTTAACAAATGTGTGATTAGCTCAAAGTAACTCACAGTAGTGTAACTCAGTTACATTTTTGAGACAGTAATATTGTAATATGTATTACATTTTTCTCCCTGTAACTAGTAATATATAATGTATTACAATTTTAAAGTAACTTACCCAACACTGAGCTTTGGAAACAATCATTTTTGATCTGAAGTACAGTATCTAAGAAATACAGCTGTCTGAAAAAAAGTTTCATGTGGCACAACTTGGCCCTGGTGCTTTGGGGGAAGTTGTGCCTTTGGACAGATTGAACTGGGGTCAATTGTGCCATTTATTATGACAGTAAAATAATGTATTAGATTTAGATTAAACATAAAGTTATTTAAAATTAAAGAGAAAAAAGGCTGAGCACCACATGCACATGTCTGATCAGAATTAAAACCAAATTTATCTGATTGATAATTCCAATTTCCTTGAATCCTGGTCTTATTTCCTAATTTTTCCACCTGTGTTTGGTGTAAAATGAAGAATTAGATTACTTTAGTGATAAAATGAAACAATTACCAAAAAATCATCATCAGTGGCACAACTGAACCAGGCTCTTTGGCACAAATCACCTCAGGCACCATTTTGGAAAAAATGCATCATCAGATTTGAGCTAACATCATGTTAACTATATAGATTCAAAATGTATCTTACCAGAGCACTAACACATGTGTGATATATTACAAACTTGCCTATAACTGTTCAGATGCAACAATCAAAAAACCTGGATCATAGAAATTTTACTTTGAAGGTAAAAAACTATTTTTTCCTACTTAAATGCTCTTATTTCTCCTGCATCAGCCTCTCATCTTTACAGACTCAGTTCTTCTATGGTTCTGTAGAAACATGGGGTGGCACCACTTCCCCGCTGGCACAACTCACCTCACTTTCCCCTACTTCTACAGCAGACCAAGATTAAAGAGCAAGTCAAAACACAGACTCAAATGTGAAAACATGAGCGTGAGTTTGAAAACACGTCCTGAAGTCTGAAAACATGCTCTCAAATGCAAAAACAAGAATGAAAGTTTGAAAACATAATCACATTTGAAAACGTACACAAGTTACAACCAAATGACAAAAGTAGGGATGTCCCGATCAGGTTTTTTTGCCCTCGAGTCCGAGTCATTTGATTTTGATGATCTGCCGATACCGAGTCTGATCCGATACTTTTATAAAACATTAAATGTTAAAGTAAACAAACCCAGATGACTTTTATTTTTATTTTGTTTACCTTTTTGACATTTAGCACTAACATTTCACTTCTGTGACGTAGCTTAAACAATCAAATAATATATAAATTCTTCATTTTGGACCTTAGTGCAACAGTAGATATTAAATTAAAAAAGTCTAACATGAAAAAACAGCATCAACTTAAAATATCCAGCAGCATAAGAAAACAAAAGTGCCACAGTGTTTTTAAGTAAGACAAGTAATGTGTTTTTAAGAACTGCACTGCAATCTCCAGCTTTCATTTTACAGAAAAATTATGTTTTTCTTGATGAAAACCAACATCTCTTTGCCTACTTCACGTTGTACTAAGAATTTTAATTTTTCTTCTACTTTTCACCCCGTCCCGCAATTAATAGTGTAGGATTCAGACAACCTCTCGCTCTCTCTCATACACGTGCACGCGCCTTAGCACCCAAACATGCACGCGCAGCACAGAGCAGAGCAGCCGCAAGAGAGAAGCCAAAGAAAGAAAGTAGACCCAGGTAGGACTAAACGGCTCATATAAAGCGATTGTGAACAGAGGGAACAACGCTGTTTTCACAAACACGTTCGTTACAAGTTCAGCTGTAAAATAATGTGCGGTTTAAAGCAGTCCGACTCATATTTGTGGAGAAAAGAGCCTCGTAAGGACGTGATTTAAACTTGGTGTTTGAAGTCGGAAAGTTGCAATGTTTACGGCCGTTTATGGAGCTTCTGGGCTCGGTACATGTTTTAGTGGCTGTAATCTTTGTAGTTGACGTATTTTGAAGGAGCATCGGAACTTTATTTTGTCTCTGCTCGGTGTTTTTCCTGCTGAAAAGTCCGGGAGACGCGCCGTTGACGCTGATAATAATAGAAGTCTGATCTATTGAGGGACGTGTAGCGTATTGACGGCCGTCAGACGAGCGTCTCACACTGCTGCTGTAAATTGTTAGAACTAAATCAAACTTGATTCCATTTTGAGCGACTCCAGCGCGTATGACGGCCGTATATGACGTGCTGCTGCAGTTACACGCTGTTACTGCTTTGGGGGTCATCGTGCCACCGCGAAACTAGATATGATTTTAAAGTAAGTAATGAGACTAAATATTTCCGAGTCCTGATCGGGAGATAACGTCTGATTCCGATCGAGTCTGAAACCACGAGATCGGGGCCGATTTCCGATCACGTGATCGGATCGGGACATCCTAGACAAAAGCATGAAAGGAAAATGTGTATAAATATAAATATTCATTCACATACACTGTAAAAAGTCTTAAGGCCAATAAGTCAACTTGACTTAAATCTTTGTGCTGATAGAACTTGTGTGTTTACTGAGAAGGACCGGAAACTTTTTTGTTTTAAGTGCGTTACAAGAGCTGCAATAATGAAAAGAGTAGAGGCAGAAATATGAAACGCTAATCTGTTTGCAGAGGCAGCGGGACGTTTTCGTCTTTGTCTGCGTGCTGCACTGATTCAACACAAGTGGAAACTGGACTACAACGTGGAGCTGATGATGATTCTTCTGCTGATGCTTAAAGACCATCATCAGAACAACTCCTGAAAGAGTTAGTACCATGTTGTGTCCATGACACTACAATAATCAGGTGATAAAAGGCCAGTTTCCAGTGATGTGTAAGAAAGAGAGAGAGAGAGAGAGAGAGGAGAGAGAGAGAGAGAGAGAGAAGGAGAGAGAGAGAGAGAGAAGGAGAGAGAGAGAGAGAGAAGGAGAGAGAGAGAAAGAGAGAAGGAGAGAGAGAGAGAGAGAGGAGAGAGAGAGAGAGAGGAGAGAAAGGAGAGAGAGAGAGAGAGGAGAGAGAGAGAGAGAGGAGAGAGAGAGAGAAAGAGAGAAGGAGAGAGAGAGAGAGAGAGGAGAGAAAGGAGAGAGAGAGAGAGGAGAGAGAGAGAGAGAGGAGAGAGAGAGAGAAGAGAGAAGGAGAGAGAGAGAGAGAGAAGGAGAGAGAGAGAGAGAAGGAGAGAGAGGAGAGAGAGAAGGAGAGAGAGAGAAAGAGAGAAGGAGAGAGAGAGAGAGAAGGAGAGAGAGAAGGAGAGAGAGAGAGAGAGAGAGAGAGAGAGAGAGAGGAGAGAGAGAGAGAGAGAGAGTTTTAGTTGCCAAAGGGAAAACACATAACTTTACAAACACACGTCTTTCCTGATCTAACTTCTGTTGACCATTTACACCTACGTCACTTGATCACGTGGCTGCTCCATGCTGGAGGCAGAAGTGTGTGTACGCAGCATTACAGGAGCAAAACTGACACATTCTCATATATTTCTTATTTTTCCGTAAACAAAGCAGTGGATGCCTCTAGTGTATGTTCAGTACATTTGTCTGTGGAAGTAGGACGTCTTTTAGACACAAAAGAAGCTCATGAATGCAGCTGATCCATGCTCTTCCTCCTGCTGTGTTTGCAGAATAAATACAATGTACAAGTTTGTCTGACTTTACTCGTCATGATTTGTACCATTCTGTGGTAAACAGGGTTTTGTCTCACACTGGAGCAGATTTAAAAGCTACAAGAGGTTGGTTTTCAGTCACTTAGCTGTGAGGCTAGTGTTAGCCACGCATAATGCAGGCTGTTTCAGATATTCATTGCATTTTTTCTTTCAAATGTCATACTTTTTTTTCTCATTACCTTGTTTAAAGTGTTCACTGTAAATCTGTAGTGACTTAGAGGGATTTAGGTCTTTTGATTCATTGCTGCCATCAACTAGTGTCTTCTATCTTCATTAAAATGTAAACGAAAAAGCTCCAGACTTAGATCTAAAACCTCCTGCCTGTTAGTGCAGTGTGTTCCACGAGATACAGACATTTTACAATTGAAATCAATTAAAATGACTTAGAAACAAGCAAGTTTTCAACAAAGTTTCCATAGTTGTAATGCACAGACAGAACTTCTCTCCAGCATGGAGAAGAGGGCGTTCTCTCCAGGAGCCTGACCACACGTGCAAATGGTCAATGACGTCTCCATCTTGATCTTGTCTCTTCGTCAGACGTCCTCACGTTGTCGTCGCCGCTGCGTGTTCACAAAGAAGCAGAGTTCAAAGTGGCTCTTTTATTTCCTTATTTAATTTATTTTACACATAAATATAAAATAAATTAAATGCTTTTTAATGCTACCTTTCAAGATTTTTATTGCCATAAACACCTAAAAAACAAGACATTTATGTGTTTCTGAGTTGGAAGCACTGCCTTCACTCAAATGAGACGTGAAAAAAATAAAATGTTTTAATCTTTCTCTTTTACATTTTAGCTAGCTTGTTTTAAGCTAACTTGTCTAAATGATGCCAGAATCACACTTAAAAATCCTTGTGACATTTTGGATGTTTTATAATGTTGAAGTTGTGACATTTATTGACAATATTCAAGTAAATATGCATATTTATAAGTGATCATTTGTGCCAAACCCTGGCTATTTGTTCAATGAAAACTGCAAACTCTTGCTCATAATATTATATTTGTAGATACTGTATTTGTTAACATTTTAGCCAACTAATATTCCTCTTTTTTCAGCCATTTTTTAGTATGTAGCCATGTTTTATAGGAGAGATGTAATTACATTTAGAGGAACAATGTATCTCACAAACAAAATGCTTTTGGGGGCCCTGTCCTGTCCTGGGCCCTGGGGAAACTAGCACCTTTTACCCCCCCAGTTCGACACCCCTGTTTGTAGATGACAGACTGTAAACATATTTCTTTATGATGCCACTAAAAAAAATGACAAACATATTACCTCAATCCATCTAAAGATTATGTACAGGTTGTGTCAGAATCAACAAGAGCAGTGCACCCCAGAAACACTAGTGTTACAATTCAAACTTAAACAGCTAAAGTAGTCCATGTCCTCGTCTCCACAGACTTCATTTGTCTCTTACACACTGAGTCTATACGGCCCAGAACCTCCCCACAGCATAAAGCACAGCCCTGTCCTGGGACCTCATTATAGAGCCCAACGCGGAACATGTTTTTCAAGCCCAAAGTAAGGTGTGAGCGTTACTACGGCGCAGCGTTGTGAATGAATGTAATGAGTTTATTAATGAGTCTGTTCTGGTACAGTGTAGAAAGAGGAGATGGAGAGACCCATAGGGATTCAGCAGAAGTCAGAGCCTTCTACTCGAGTGGATTTCTGCAAAATAAAAAAGGACTAAAAATAATTGTGTGAACAAAAATCATTCATTCATTTGTCCCATCCATCCATCCATTTTCTTCTGCTTTATCCGGAGTTGGGTCATAGAGACAGATATCCTCTTAAGGCACCAAAGAGACATGCATGGTACCTCCCACCTTTTTTCTATAGTTTCAATTTTGTTAGTTTTCTCATAAAAAATCAACTAACTTCTGTATATTTAGAAGAAAGGGTTAGTTAGTCGATCTCTGTCTATAACTCTCAGTCATAGATGACTCTGTGTCTGTTTAAATGCTCTTATGACAAGAACAACAACAACAAATACCTATAGGTTTTGTAAAAACAACAACAATAAAAAAACAACAACAAAGAAAAAAAACCAGGACTTTTTAATGGGCTTCAGCTTTTAAAGAAAAATGGTTAAAATCCCAAATGGCTGGTTCCTTATGGGGATATCTAATGTTAAAGTTTTCAATGGACAGAGTATACCAACAACCATAAACTTGTTTTGGATATGTTCAAGGATAATTTATTATAATCAAACAAGTTTTACCAGTTCATTTTCCATAATTTCAGCTAAACTTTTTAAATTATTCTCTGAACAGAAGAAAATGGTATAATCTGTAAATAATACAAACTGTAATAATGTAGAGCACTGGTTCTCAACCTGGGGGTCGTGACCCTAAGGTGGGTTGTGGGAGGTTTTGATTGGATTGCATGAAGTGCCTATTTATGAACCTTAAGCCCTGGTACTCATCAGAGCAGAGTCTGTCTGAACAGAAAGCCCTCCATGTAAAGATTAAGCTATTTATTGTCTAATCCAGTGTCTCCAACCTTTTCTCTTGTAAGGACTGGTACAGTCACACTTTTTTTTTCCCGGGACCGGTCGAGGTTAGGTAGCGCTGATAACAACAATGTAAAATGCAAAAAAAAACAATGATTGTGTATATTTTTAGCTCACTTATTGCTTATTAGCTGTTTATTGGATTAAGGGCTCTATATTGTTTTAGTAAAGCACAAGGAAGTAGTGATAGACTAAAAATAGCAATAAAATAAATATAAAAAAATCCTCTGAGGCCCTGTAGCAAATGGCCCGCGGACCGGTTTTGGGCCCCGGACCGGTGGTTGGGGACTCCTGGTCTAATCTGTTGATGCAGAGTATTTCAGAGATGAGACGGTCTGTGTTACACGTCTTATTTTTTTTTTTCTCCCCAGAACCACGTTTTTGTTTTTGTTTTGTTTTTCAATCGCTCCACCTCAAATAAAAGGCTTTACGATGAAATGCAGTGTATGTTTGAAACACTGAGTAACAGAGCACATCTGCAGTGATCCAGGATTCATAGAACCGTAGTTACTTAGGTAACTTTCACTTTCACTTTCCTGTGTCAGTGCAGAGATCAGATGAAACACAGAAGCTACACAGAAGAAGCCCATTTCTTAAAATGTCTCGATATAGCCTAATCATTTATTAGCCTAATCATTTATTAGCCTAATCATTTATTAACCTTAAGGCACCAAGGGAACATGTGCGGTACCTCCCTCCTCCTATGTTTTCTCATAAAAATACATTAACTCTCATAATAGTAGATACAAACTAACTCAGCCACTCTAAGATGACTTTGTCCTTGTTTAAATGCACATCTGATGAACAAAAGGACTTTTTAATGGGCTTTGTCTAAACTTTTGAAACCAATTTTAAGTCCCTAAAACTAATTTTTGTTAAATTACCTTCAGCTGTCAAAGAAGATTTGTCAGAACCCAAAAATTCGCTCAAGTTCGTGTTATTTTGACCGACTGTTTACATTTACCAAACAAAATCTTGGCGTTTCGTTGAAAAAAGGCAGGTTCCTTATGAGGTTAAAACTAGGCTAGTTGGGTCTGAATGGTGACCAATTAGAAAAAGTGGGTCCGTTGAAAGAAAGTTTGAGAACCACTGATTTAGAGACATCACTAATAAAATATAAATAATATAAATAAATAAGACCACACTTAATCTTCATGTTTCTGAGTGTAACCTTCAAACTGGACCGACTGTTGCCGTTGTAGAAAAACTGGAAGTGATACAAGACATGAGAAGACCAGGAGTTGTAACACAGGGGAGGTTATTTCCAGTGATCCAGTGTTTATTTTAGATGAACCATTTGACAGGTGAAAAGGAAAGATTGGAGTTGTGTTAAGTCACAATCTTAAACATATATTAAGTAAAAGTTTCTATTACTTCACACTCTGGAGCCGTGATCTCAGGAGGTAGAAAGTGATCCTACACTTTTCCATTCTCCTGCTCCTTCTGAAGAACTGGACCAGAGTGCTTGACCCCGCCCTCTGCCGTCTCCGTGGTTACCGTCCGCCTGTCCAGAGAGGCTTTACTCACGACATATCTGCTGAGCAAACTCATCTGTGACGGACCAGGACTGACAGGGAAGACGCCAACAACTTTTGAAATCTGCAAACTCCAAACTCCCATCATGTCATAAGAGTCAGCTAGAGTCTGCTATAAGACTGATAATACTGATGTACTTTGTCTGGAAACAGTGTTGCCAGATGGGAAATGTTGAATTATCGTACCAGAACACTCAAAATGATCTTTTTTGCTAAAAATGATCGTACACATCCAAATTGTGTTCTATTTCAGGCCAGGGCAATTTGTAGAATAATAAAGACCTCTTTAGACGATTAAATAGATTTTTAAACATGTTCCGCTCAGTTGGGAAGCTGAAAACATTTAATCATTGTTGTTTAATGCATTGCACACATGAAGCTTTCTCCTCTTCACAGCCCAAAATAATAATAGAACACAGTCATACTGTATTATAAGTAAAACAAAGCATTGATTCACTCACTCTTTCTCTTGTTCGATGTCTCCATGATGCTCATGTGGCGTAGTTGTGTTTACATTTGGTCTCAGCTCATTAGGGCAGACGCAGATACGCAGCTGAGAAGAACTATTGGTGCTGTGGACCAATAATATCACAGAACACTGATAAGGTGCACACTGTGTAGTGTTTGCTGATCCTGGATCAGTTTTTCAGTCTTTTAGGCGAGCTCAAGTTAGTCAAGACGAAGAAAATACCTGGCACATTTACATAGAGTTTTACAGTGACAGAATTATTGATCGTACATCGTACAGGAGGTGAAGTTATCGTACAAAAACGATAATTATCGTACGTCTGGCAACACTGTTTGGAAATATCTAGGTCAATGCACAACTTTTTAATCCTGCCTGAATACTTCTGAAAACATAGAAATTGGTCAACGACTTTGGTAAATTGGTGATCAGTGCTTGATGTCTTAAATGTTAGTTTAGTCTGTTGTATCCATGCAGGACATTTAAATGAACTGTGTAGTGTAACGTCTGTGTCTGTGATTGGTCGTTGAAGTGCAGACTCCATTGTTAGGGTTTAGATTTGAACACTTTTGAAGAGCACAGCTCGGTTGTTTGATTGGTCAGTTTGCACAAACACATCTTTTTATAAACACACTTTGGTCCTTTGGTGAAATATTCTTTTCATTTGTAAAGTATTTTCAAAGAAAACCACCAAAAACTCACTGTTCAGTGCCGGATCTTTTGTAATGTTTCATTTTAGACTGAGGAGTGGAAACCTCATTGAAATGAACTAAACAGGAAATGAACCTGCCGGCAAGATGTTAGCATTATTGAAAATAAATGAGGCAGTGCACAGAGTCAATTAAGAAATCCAGACTTAACAGATCCAGTAGTGAACTTGTTTAGTACACTGCAAAAAGAGAATTTCAAGATCAATTAAAATGTCTTGATTGCAGGATTTTGACTCTAAATTCAAGCATTTTGACTCATTTAAGCTGTTTATTGTAGACACCTAGATCATTGTTCTTGTTTCAAACGGTTTTGAACTGTTTTCAATACATTACTTTTTATTTCAATCCAAATGATTTGCCAGTGGGATAAGAAAATTGTTCTGATCCCACTGACAATTGTTTGTTCTTATTTTAAGCCAAATTCTCTTAAAGCCAGTCAGAAGAAACCAGTGAAATACTCACATAAGGTATTCAATCTTAACCAGTTAAAAGAATTCAAATCGTGGCCATACCTGTTTGTCAAAGCCTGGTCCCGTCAGATCTCAGAAGCTAAGCAAGAAAGGGCCTGGTTAGTACTTGGATGGGAGACTGTTAGAACACCAGGAGCCACAGTGAGACGACAGGAGTAGATTGCCGTTGTGTCCTTGGGCAAGACACTTAACCCACACTGCCTCAGTGTCTGTTACACTGGGTGAGTGGATGCTAGATTGTAAAGTGATTTGAGTGCCTGGAAAGGTAGAAAAGCACTATATAAATAGACCATTTTTTACCATTTAAATCCAGTTTCGTATGGTGTTACATGCACAACATCACGCTACAGTTGATTTTTTTCCCACAGGTTTGTTAAATCAAGAGTCCACATGTTAAACACAAACCAGATGGAGGAGCCAGAGAAAACTCAGTGAATGTCTCTGGTTAAATACAACCACAAGACTTTATTCAGACATCTTCAAACGACAGTCAAATACTGATTCTGACTTTGTTAAAGTAATGAAGCAAAATGCCGAATTATTGTGTTAGGGCCAATTCTTCTGAGTTTGGAGGTGTACATTAAATAAAGCACCTTTAAACCTCCAAAAGTCACTTATGGTGTTTTGTAGTGTTGAATTCTCTGTCGTTTGTTCTCCTAAACTGTTTTTAATGTGGTTTCCAAAGTATACTGTATGTGCACCTTGGGATTCTAAAAGCTTCCAACCAATGTTGTTTTTAACTCTGCAAATGAAGAAGTCACTTTCATTCAATCCGTGCTAACACTTAGAGATGTAACTATGAAACACTTGTAAGCTTCATGTTTCACTCACAGTCCGATCCAGAGCACTGTGCCTCTTCACAGTGCCTTTGTCCCGCTGTCCGTCGCCTCTGTGTCCAGCCCAGAGAAGGACTGAGAAGTATTACTCAGCTGAGAGACATCGTCTGGAAGCTTGAAGTAACTTAACAGACAAATACGATGCAGTTGTTTTTGTCTTTTACTATGATCAAACCTGAGCAAGACACCTATAAACTGTTCACAAAACATTGACCATCCAGAGCCCTGTACTGCGAAGCTAGATTTGGGGTTTAGTGAGGTCAGTTCTGGGCTAAACCTGGTCTGGTCCTACGAAACTAACCTGTCCGGACCAGGATAGTTCCCGATAAGTAAAAAGACGAGCGTTGGCCAATCAGAGACAAGAATTAACGTTTGAAGAGAGAGAGAAGAGAGGATGAAGAGAAAGAGAGGAGAAGAGAGAGAAGAGAGAGGGCAGCGGAGAAATGAGGAAATGTGAAAGTTACGGCGTTATCAATGCAATGCCACGGCACGATTTCTAAAGAGTAGGATGAGATCTTAACAGTGACTGAAAATCTCGTTTAATCTGTGATGATTAATAAATTCTTTCATTGTCAAGACATAATGAATGACTGCACTTTGTGCACATTGGGCTGTGGATTTTTACGCATCAGTTTGACTCAGATAAAGGACACAGCTCATTCAGACTAAACGATCGATCTTATAAATGTTTCGTCATGTCTGCACATTTAGTCTGTTGTATCCATGCAGGACATTTAAATGAACTCTAGAGTAACTTCTGTGTCTGTGATTGGCTGATTAAGCGTCAGACTTCATTTGAAGCTGCAGCGCGTTTCCTTCTTAGATTTTAACACTCGTATATTTGCTTCATGATTGACGTTTCCTCACGTTTGAAGTCCACAGCTCGGGTTGTTCTGATTGGTCAGTTTGCGTTAACCCCGCCTCTGCTCTGTGACACGGACTTCATTGAGAAAATCCCAGGGTTAACAGATCCAGTTGTGAACTCGTTTCGATAGGACAGTTATTATTCTGGGTTAGTCAACCTGGAGTTAGAGAAACTTATCCCAGGGATAAGTTCAGCGGCTGTTTGTCAGTACAGGCCTCTGGAGCTGCCACTGTGTGTTTCTTTACATCAGGAAGGCTGAAGGCTGCAAAGGAAATACCACAGGAGTAAGACTCAAACTGGTCATGTGGAAGCAGCATGAAGGAGCAGTGTTAAATGTGTTGTCACTCTGTCTCTGTGGTGGTGAGTTCTTCAGACACAGACGTCTCCTTCTGTTCTGAGCATTGTTTTTATAAATATAAATCTGTGTGGCAGCGCAGACTGGAAGCAGAAGTTTGTCTCTACAGATGGTTTCTAGAACTGTTTGTACTCTTCCTGTTCTTATGTCAGGCCCTCCCCTCTCTCTCTCTCTCTCTCTCTCCTTCCTCTTTCATCTCTCTCCTCTCTCCTTCCTCTGTGTCACCAGTCTGTTCTCTTCTGTTCTCTCTCTCCTCACTCCCTCCCTACCCCCTCTACTTTCTCTCTCTCCCCTTTCTTTCTCTACTCTCTCTCCCTGTGTGTCTCTCTCTCCTTCCTCTCTCTCTTCTCTCCCTCTTTCTCCCTCCTTCTCCCCTCTCTCTCCATCACCGGTCTGTTCCTCCTCTCTCTCCCTCCACTCTCTCTCTCTCCATAGTCTGCCCCCAATCTCTCTATCTCTCCCTCCCTCCCTCTCTCCTCAGTCTGTTCTCTTCTCCCACTTCTTTCACTCTCTCTCTTCCTCTCTCTTCCTTCCTCCCTCCTTCCATCCCTCCACTCTTTCCCTCCCTCTCTCTCTCCATCACCAGTCTGTTTTCTTCTCCTCTCTCTCTCTCCCTCCCTCTCTCTCTTCTCCCACCTCTTTCTCTTTCTCTCCCTTGTCTCCCCCTCCCTCCCTCTACTCTTTCGCTCCCCTCTCTCTCCATCACTAGTCTGTTCTCTTTTCCCCTCTCTCCCCTCTCCTCAGTTCTCTCTCTCTCCTCACTCCCTCCCTACCTTCCCTCCCACTTTCTCTCCCTTTCTTTCTCTACTCTCTCTTCCTCTGTCTCTCTATCTCTTCTCCCTTTCTCCCTCCCTGTCCCCTCTCTCTCCATCACCAGTCTGTTCTCTTCTGTTCTCTCTCTCTCTCCTCTGTCTGCCCCCCCCCCCCCCCCGCCGCTCCCTCTCAGTCTGTTCTGTTCAGTTTTCTCTCCTCCCTCTCTCTTTCCTCAGTATGTCCTCTCTCTTCTCTCTCTCTCCTCTCCCCTCTCTCTCCTCATTCTGTTTCTGTTCAGTTCTCTCTCTCCTCAGTCTGCCCCCCCTCTCTCTCTCTCTTCAGTCTGTTCTCTTCTCTCTCCTCTCTCTTCTCTCCCTCCTCTCTCTCTTCTCTCTCTCCTCAGTCTGCCCCCTCATCTCTCTCCCTCTCTCTCTCCTCCCTCCCTCCCTCTCAGTCTGTTTCTCTCTCTCTCTCTCTCCTCTCTCCTCTCTCTCTCTCTCTCTCCTCAGTCTGTCCTCTCTCTCTCTCTCTCTTCTCTCCCCTCCTCTCTTCAGTCTGTTGTGTTCACACTCCAGTCTCACTGCTTGGTAGAGGAGAAAACAGTCAGAAGTGTGTGAGCGTCTAAAAGATCAGTGAGAGTGAGAGTGTGAGGAGAGAGAGTGGCAGTCTCATTCAAACACACACACACACATGTACAGTGTGTGTCTGACTCGTCCAAGTCCAGGACCAGGACCAGGACCAGGCTTTAACCTTCAGTGTGTGTTTCAGCTGCACGTCAGGTTTTGGTGTTCTATGGTCACATTTCTTCAGACAAAATGTGAATCTATCTTGTCAGTTGTGACCAGGCCCAACAAAAAGAGGAAAAAATGAGTGAGGTGTAGTTAAAGTTGATCAAAACTGACTAAAACTTGAACTTGAATACGCCATCAAACATCATTGTCCAATCAGAGGAGCTTATTTTGTCTGCCGGTGCATAGTCCCGCCTCTTTTGATGTGATCTCAGGCTGGCTTCAAATCACACCCGCTGCTTCCATTGAATCTAATGTAAGTTTCAGCCTTCAATGTAAACTAATGGGACTCGCGGTGCTTGCACCAACACTGCGCCGTCACGTACGTCTGCGCGACGACGCAAGCACGTTCATTTGTCAAGAAGAGAGCGCGGCTAGTGCTAGTGATCCATCTTGGAATATTCGGCACCGAAACAAGTCGTTTACGACCCCTGAGGCCAAAGTTAAACATCAGACAAAATAGACAGAGAAGTGGAGAAAGAAAGAGATGAGAGAGAGGAAGAGAGAGGAGCTAGAGGAAAAGAGAGAGTGAGAAAAAAGGTGTTAAGAGAGATAAAGAAAGGAGAGAAGAAGAGAGAGAGGGAAAGCGAGAGAGAGATAGTGAGAGAGAGAAGAGAAGAAGAGACAGAGTGAGAGAGAAGGGTGGATGATGGAGAGAAAAGGTGCATGTGAGAGAGATGGAGAAAAAGGGATGAGAGAGAGATAGAGAAGAGAGAGATAGAGAAGAGAGACAGTGAGAGAGAAGAGAAGAGAGAGAGGAAGAGAGAGAGAAGAAGAGAGAGAGGAGAGAGGAAAGAAGAGAAGAAGAGAGAGAGAGCGGAAAGAAGAAGAGATAGATAGAGAAGAGAGAGGAGAGAGAGAGAGAGAAGAGAGACAGCCCTATTTTGCCCTTTGTCTTGACGGATGGTCTTAATTATTCCTCTGTTGGCCACTAGTGGCTCTCTCCAAGAGCTATACACTGTCAGTGTAGAGGTGTGGCTCCAGCCAGATGTGAGGGTGCAGTTTCCTTCATTGAACCAGACACATGCTCACCCTGTGACAAGTGAGCAGCTGCATCACAGGCAAAAGTGAGCTGTAGCAGCAGCTTCAGTTTGGAAAAAAAAGTGTAATAATATAAATCTATTTGGTCAAAGTCTATTCATATGACAGACAGAGTACGCAACCCAGGATGATGAGAACAGTCAAGACAATGGGAAAGACAATGTAGATATCTAACAAACAAGACAAGAAAAGAACCAGCATTATTTATAAGCAAATTGTTGTCCCTCCCGCCATCATATTATTATTACTTGTTTTGTCTGGCGGTGTCTCGTTGAGTTTGCAGACAGCAGTTACAATGACTTTGTCTAAAAAATATGTCTTTTCTTTTACGTAAAGCTTGTTGACTTAATAAAAAAGATAATCAGATGTGAGAGTGAACATGGGGCAGTGTGAATGCTATGGAAAGGCCAAAGAGGACAAAATTCAAGATGTTTGGAAGTATCTTAGTGGCGCATGTGTAAAGCGCAGGGTTAGAACGCCAGAGACCTGGGTTCAATTCCCACATGAGTAAAATGTATTGTTTTTTTTTTTTTTGCACTTATGCATACATTAAATAAATAGATACATAAATATACATGAAATAGTGTTTGTTTTGTATTTTAAAACGATAATACAATGTGTTTGTACAGAAAGTAGGATTTGCATATCTGTTACAGATCTTCATCAGCTATTTGTTGCCTGGGGTCAAACTCACGCACCCGCGGGCTCTTCACACCAGAGTCCTGCGCGTTATCCACTCGGCCACTTGACATTAGACCTAAACAGTGTTCTAAAATAGGTCAGAGATACGTGGCTGCATGAACATGAAAGCTGCAAGTTGGTCGCGCGAGAAACGCGACTAATTTCGAAAATATAAGTCTGTCATATGAATAGACTTTGACCAAATAGATTTCTATTATTACACTTTTTTTTCCAAACTGAAGCTGCTGCTACAGTTCTCTTTTGCCTGTGATACAGCTGCTCACTTGTCACAGACGTGAGCACGTGTCTGGTTCAATGAAGGAAACTGCACCCTCACATCTGGCTGAAGCCAACCTTCTACACTGACAGTGTATAGCTCTTGGAGAGAGCCACTAGTGGCCAACAGAGGAATACTTTAGACCATCCGTCAAGACAAAGGGCAAAATAGGGCTGAGAGAGAGATAGACAGAGAGAGGAGAGAAGAAGTCAGGAGTGATGAAAGAAAGAGGTCTTCATGGTAAAAGCTAAATTAAAAGGCCACATTGGCTTTTAGCACAAACTTTTTTTGGACAAAGACCTGAGAGGACCAGGCGTGTCACTTATTCTCACAAAAAAAAAAAAAAAAAAAAAAAAAATCACAAAAGCTGGAAAAACAACATTTCTGTCAAACTCAGACAACCACTGCTGCCACACTCAACTAGTTTGTTCCCTTTATTCATGATCTTTGAAGAGATTTCCAAAAAAACAAAACAAAAAAAATATAACATATACAGTTTGTGTTTGTGTAACGTTTGGCTCTTCCTGTTGTCTTTTTACCATGTGACTTGTGAGGCGTGTTTCCAGGAACCAATGTAGGGACCAATTTAGCTCCTGCTCTGGGGCGAGTTCTTTCATCTCAGACCCAGAACCTTTTAGTGTCATCACATCGTTGTTTGTGACATCATTGACTTGTACGTCCACATCTGGGTCTATTATATTCAAATACAGACTTTAGAGTTGGTGAGATGGTGACAGCTGCAGCAGATGGCACCAAGTTTTCTGTGGAGTGTCTTTTGGGCAGAATGTCACCTCAAACGGTCCTGAGGGGAAAAAACTGCATGAAGGAAAGAGGGTAGATAGTTCATGTGTGAAAATGCTGTAGTGATTCAGAGGGCTTTTTCAGACAAAAGAAAAGATTATATTTTTAGTAATAAGACAACTGGGTTTGCTTTTACAGTATAAACACTTTTTAATGAGAACAAAGGTGTGTGTAGTCGTGTGTGTGTTGTAAATCCAGACTTTGTAAAGCTCAGCTGCTGTGTAATCAGACAGAGTGAATGCTCAGCTCCTTCTCCTCACATCAGCCTCAGAGCAGCTGTCACCACATCCACCTGACTCATCCACATCTCACACCAGCTGACTCAGGGACTCCTGTAGCCAGAAACTTTCAAAACACAACATGAGCTCAAACCAGAGCTGCTGCTGTGATTGGTCCTCCTCAAACACAAAGTCAAGTCTCAGTCCTGATGGATTCTCAAGAGTTTGTGAACTGAATCTCTCAGAGAGGCTCTCTTATAACCTGGCTCTCAGATGTACTCTCACAAAATGTGTGATTTTCAAATATCTGAAGAATTCATGTGCAGTGACCCCTGCTGTACAGTTAGAGATGTGACCAATCACAGCATGTGTCATAGGTGGAGGTGCATGTTTGAACCACGGCAGCACCAACACAGTCTCACTAGAGGCGTACTTTTACGAAACAAAAACTGTGTATTTGAGCACGAGTTCACAGCTGTTTTAGTACTTATGTTACGCCGTGCATTTAGCACGATATGAAAAGAGTAAAAATGACACAAGATTTCACAGAGTCAGAATAGGACGAGTTTTGGTCTGTCCATGTGGAGACGTTTTCTTCAGGTGAAACGGGTAAGTTCAGGCATAAAGTTACTAAAATGTGTAAGATTAGGTCTGGAGCTTGGGGCAGGTTAAGATTAGAATCAGGATTTCATTAATATTCATAAATAAGAACACGTCTTAACAACCACCATTCAAATGAATGGGGACTGTGATGTGTACTATAATTACACAAAACAGCTGTGAACTCGTGCTAATCATACCTCATTTACATGTTGTGTAATGTCTTGGTAAATGTACGCTTTCTTGTGAGATCGGGCTCGCAGCACAGAGAGGGCGTAATAATAGACTGTTTTGACTTTAAAAAACCTGCACACCTGACATTTGTAAGTTTTGGAGGTAATGGCCCTGCACATATTGATCTGGTGTGAACCAGTTTGGTCTAAGTTGTAATTTACTCTTGACAGGTTTTTCTGGAGTCGATCAACTAAAGTAGGTCAAGTTTATTTATTTGCTGCGGCCACCATTACGATACCACTGAACCTAATGTGAAGAAGAACCTGACTTTATGCTCATGAGAAGCATAAACTACACTCTGATTCTGTCTGTGTTGAACTCTGATTTGAGTTCAGTTCTTCCACAGTCTCCATCTGAAACTTAACTTGCTGAAAGTGTTCGTGAAAAGGTGGGATGTTTAGTGAAATACTTGGAGCTGATTGGGTGAGCGGATGTGATGGCAAATCAAGTAACAACTCATAATGGTGTATCTAATGTCTGTGTGGGATAGAACAAGTGTCACACATACTGCTCTTCTTTCACAAAGAAATGACTCTGTATTTCTGCTAACACAGCATCAAAAGCAGCAGAAACACAAACATCCACAAGAGCCATCTTGTTTAGCTTGAATCAGACTCGGCGCTAACAGCCTGTGTTAGCCTGCCCTGCTACAATGTGATTGAGCCTCAGAACCACGCTGCTGTGATGTGATTGAGCCGAAACACCGCTGGTTCAGACTTCAAAGCAATCGAGTTGCTGGAAGGCCAGATGGTTTATCTGCAGTTTGTGAACTCACAAGTATCACAAGATAAACCGTCTGACTGGACAGGTTATAAAACTCTGATAAAGTTTGATTATCCTGGTCGCCGCTGTTGAAATCAATGGAACCACGACACAAAATAGACGCAGTGCATGCTGGAATAGCGTGACATTAGCTCCAGGAGTTCTGTACCAACACTTGCAGGTTGTGAGCATGAAAACAACTAAAACTACTAAAATAAATGCATTTATTTCTTCTTTTTTCCTGTGGGGGTTGTGAGGTGGTTACATGGTTATTTTGGAAGTCCCAATGAAAAGCTAATCAACTTTCCACAACTCACTGATGCCACGTTATCTGATAGTATGTCAATATTGCACTAATACTGTCGCTATGTGCCACTGTTAACCAAATTCTTAGCTTAGCTTTAACTTGTTACTTGTTTAATGTGAGCACAAGGCAGCGTACGAGTTCCATCCGTTTTAACTACGATAAGTGAGGGCTTTTTTGATTGAATGAGGAGCAGACTTTGGTGGTCCATTTCTTTCTCCAGGTCAGTTGTTTTGAGCAGCAGTAAAAGACAGCTCTGTGAATGCCTGTCACACGTCTGTCCCCTTTCTCCACCTCCCGGGCCAACTCCATGTCAGCAGCACATGTCCCGGCAGCAGGAGGGGCACAGAGGGGCCATGAGGGGCCTGGGGTGGGACTTTTAACCCTTTATTGCATAACCTATGGTCCACTTATGACAGGATTATCAAATTGCAGTCAGATAAACCCATTAGTAACATAATCGTGACATAATCTTTTTTTTTTTTATGTCACAGTTTGGAGAAAAAGGTTGTACACTTTTGTAACCACTATGCAGTTACAAATACTTGATTAGATTATTTTGTACACTAAGGTTACCAATATGCATTTACAGAACAAACATGAATTAGTTATTATGAGGTTTTCTTGGAACCTTCTGCATCAAACAGCTATTTTCAATTATAAAACAGAATGTATTAATGTTTTCAGAAACTTCTGGTTCCTAGACCTGGGTTCATGGTACCAAACGCCTACAACTTATTTATTGTGAAATCTGAAGAAAGTCAGCTTTGTAATGTAGGAAAATATAGATCTTGATAACTCTGAGAAAGATCTGTTCACAATGACATACACATGTGCATATTGATGCTACAGAAGGTTCCAAAAAAAAATAAATTATAATAACTAATTCATGTTTGTTCTGTAAATGCATACTGGTAACTTTAGTGTACGCCATAATCTCCCCTCGGGTATTAGACAGTAAATATGACTGCAGACCTGCAAATTTACAAAAAAAAAAAAGCCAATATAGTGCAAGGAAAACCAATCATTTGTACCTAAAGTAAACATAAGAGTGCAGAGTATTAGCCTTTAAATGCATATTATACACCTTAATAACAGACAGATAATGCACTGTGTGCATGATGAGCACTTTTGTGACTGAAGTACACCTGTGTGCATGATGAGCACTTTTGTGACTGAAGTACACCTGTGTGCATGATGAGCACTTTTGTGACTGCCAAATATAAACCCATGTAGGTAATGTATCAAATTAGATTTTAATTAAATATTTATAATGTCCTGCATCTTTCTCAAATGTACAATGTGTGCAATATGTTTATTGTGATAAAGAATATTGATATTTTAGATAATTTTCATCATTTGTTGGAGCTTACCACTTTCTGGTGAGACTTGGAGAGGCTTATCCATGCATTTGTCTCCAGTAGGTTAGACTATTGTAATGGCCTGCTCACCGGCCTATCCAAACGAGCTATAAAACAGCTGCAGTACATCCAGAACGCTGCTGCTCCAGTCCTGACTGGAACAAGAAAATACGATCACATTAGTCCTGTGCTTAAGTCTTTGCACTGGCTTCCAGTGGCTCAGAGAGTGGACTTTAAACAGCTCTGCTTGTGTTTAAGTGCTGCGGGGTCTAGCGCCGGAGTACATCTCCGACATGTTGGTGCCTTATGAGCCAACTCGAACTCTGAGGACCTCGGGGACTGGCCTCTTGTTGGTGCCCAGAGTTAGGACCAAACAAGGGGAAGCATCGTTTCAGTTTTATGCAGCTAAGATCTGGAACAGTCTTCCTGAGACTGTGAGACAGGCCCCTTCTCTTGGTGTTTTTAAATCGAGGCTTGTATTTTATCTATATATATTATTGTTGCTGTATTTTTAATGATGTGAAGCACTTTGAGTTGCTTGTGTATGAAAAGTGTTATACAAATAAAATTATTATTATAAGCCATTTTGAAATCTCCTAGCTTGCCCTGGCATGGTCTATGTAGACTGCAGCGCCACCTATTGACATTCACTGGAACTACAAGTGGTAAAGTCAGAGTACATAGAACATATTATGAGGTCCCCAAGGTTTTTTTTTTTGAGTCGTATGCAAGAAAGGTTAACAAACCTGACCGGAACTAGAAGCAGGAACTAAAGAACTTTGTCTAAACCAGATCTAAAGTGAGCCAGGACCATGATCTAGGCCTGCTGGTCCCTTTGATTGTGGTGCGTTCAGTGTTTGATGTGAGAGTGGGAGAAAAGGCCACCAGACAGAACAAGGAGAGCTTTGTGAGGCTCAGTACAATACAAGAGTCACACAGTGTGTTTAAAAGGTCTGTAGTGTTCAGGCAGTGACAGGAGACATTCTGTTTTATTATGTGTGTGCACTGTCAGAAGTCACAAAGGACTCAAGTCTGTGTGTTGACAGAACTTAACAATGTGACTTAAAGATTTACAACTTTTAAGTTATGAGAGAGAGAAACAAGAGAGAGGAGAGAAAGAGAGAGAAATGAGAGAGAGAGAAATGAGAGAGAGGGGGAGGGACAGAGAGAGGAGAGAAAGAGAACAGGAGAGAGAGAGGAGAGAAAGAGAGAGGAAGAGAGAGAGAGAAATGAGAAGAGGGGGAGGGACAGAGAGAGGAGAAAGAGAAAAGAGAGAGAGAGGAGAGAAAGAGAGAGAATGAGAGAGAGAGAAATGAGAGAGAGGGGAGGGACAGAGAGAGGAGAGAAAGAGAACAGAGAGAGAGAGGAGAGAAAGGAGAGAAGAGAGAGAGAAAAGAAAGAAGAGAGAGAGCAAGAGAGAAAGGGGAGAGAAGAGAGGAGACATAGAAGAGAGAGAGGAGAGAGAGGGAGAGAGAGAGAGAGGAGACACAGAGAAAGAGAGAGAGAGAGGGAGAGAGGAGAGAGAGAGAGAGGAGACACAGAGAAAGAGAGAGAGAGAGGGGGAGAGAAGAGAGAACGGCGGAGAGGAGAGATAGGGGTGTGGAGAGAGACAGAGAGAGAGGGGGAGAACAAAAGAGAGAGCAAGAGAGAAAGTGAGAGAGAACAAGGCAGAAGACAGAGAAACAGTGGGAAAGCAAAAGAGAAAAGAAAATATATATAGACAGAGAGAGAAAGAAAAAAGATATGAGAGATAAATAGAGAAAAATGAGAGGGGAGAGATGGAGAAATCAGAGAGAGAGAGAGAGGAGAGAGGGGGGTGGGGTGGAGGAACCTAAGAGAGAGAGAGAAAAACGAAAGAGCGGGAAGTGAGAGAGAACAAGATAAAAGAGAAAGAAAATGAGAGAAAATTGAGAAAGAGATGAAGAGAGAGAGAAAAAGAAAGAGGATATAGAGAGGAAAGGGAGAGAGAGAAAAAAGAAAGAGAGGGGGAAGAGAGAGAGTGACAGAGAGAGAGAAACAAGAGAGAGGGAGAAAGAGGAGAGAGAAAGAACAAGAGACAGAATTAGAGATGAAAGAGGGAGGGAGAAAGAACAAGAGAGACGATAGAGAAATAGAAAGAAAGAGGAGAGAGAGAGAGAAACAGGGGGGATAAAGAGAGAGGAGAGAGGACAGGAAAGAAACGGAGAACGAAAAGAGAAAGAATAACAGAAAATGTACTTACAGTTTGATTATCTAAAGAAACAGGTTCGTTTGTTTTCTCTTTAAACCTCCAGAACCAAGAAGTCCCGCCTCTTCATAGTTGTAAACCAATCATCTTTAAAGTGAGAAGAAGCCCCGCCTCTTTCTTGTGGCCAAAAATCTAAAACAGCCATGTGAATGCAAAGAGTTTTATCGCGTCATGTTAAAAAAAAATGAACCATAACGCACATTTCCATCCAGTTCTCATTGTCCCGTGTCGTCCCATGTTGTCCCGTGTCGTCCCGTGTTGTCCCGTGTCGTGCCATGTGTCCCGTATCGTCCCGTGTTGTCCCGTGTCGTGCCGTCCCGTGTTGTCCCGTGTCGTGCCGTGTTGTCCTGTGTTGTCCCATGTTGTCCCGTGTTGTCCCATGTTGTCCCGTGTTGTCCAGTGTCGTCCCGTGTTGTCCCGTGTCGTGCCGTGTCGTCCCGTACGGCGCCGGACCAGGCTCTGAGCAGAACCTCTTCTTAATTCCTGGAAGAGCCGCAGTAAACACAGTTACGTCGGCGCTGTGGATGGGAAAAGCAGCCGTAATGAGGCCTTAAAGCTGGACTCAAATGAAATCTGAGTGTCGTTGGTTGATCTAAAGCCCCGGGCCGACACTGATAACAGAGTCTGGAGAACGTCAGACGGATGTGAGGAGGAGCAGGTGCAGCAGAGTGAGCAAATCTAGGGCTTGGATTAGAACGAGAAATCTGATTAAAGCTTCTACATTTCCTAAATCTGTTTTTTAGCGCATATATTAAGCCTTGTTGCACGTAGCTCTGGTTTTGAAATCTGTCATTGCAACCCATGATTTCGGAGACTCCCATCTTCACTTTTAAGCGGGCGCTGACCTTGAAAGACAAACCTTTTCAAAAACTTGTAGGCACTTGCAGATGTGGGTCCTGTAATCGTTGCAGTCACATGAACAAATCCACTTTAGTGACTCCACTTTTGTTGTCTACAGACTTGACTGTGCCTGTGGTTGTTTTTATATTGGCCATACGAAAAGAAAATCTCAGACAATCTTTATTTTGCGTCAATAGGACAAGTATTGGCTGAACTATGCACACGAACAGCTGATGAACTTAAACGTCTTTACCGCGGCAAAAAGGACCGCGGCAAAATACTGCGGATTTCTGTTGAATTATTTCAAAAGCCACTTAAAACATGAGGCTGTTTGTCTCAAAAAAGTTTCAGATTTCAGTATTTCTGGCCAAAAAGTCCAGCGCGATGATGCAGCTTATCAGCTGTTTCAGGGTTAGAGTGAAGAGTGAACAGAGGCGGAGCTCACAGGGAGAGGGACAGGGCTGGGGCCCCATTTGGAAACACTGACACCAAGTAAAACTTGAGGAGAGGTGCAATGAAATTAATCATAAAATGATGCATAAATTAAAGATTTGTTGGTCTAAAATAACTCACTCCAAATTTAGAGAAAACGCATCTGTTTTATTTCAAGTTTCTGGGGCAGAATTTTACAATATCTTACAATATTGTGAGAAATATTATTTAGTCTACACTTATTTTTGTCTGTCACTTTGTGCATAGTCATAAATTATAATGAAAAAAGTCAATTTAAACGCTGCTTTGGATTGACTGATAAAGGTTCATAGAAAAGACTGGTGGGGCCCCAAAAGGTTAGATCTGGTGTAACGTCGAGATGGCACTCCCCGTCGAGATGGGAACCCCCTTGTTTAAAGAGAAGCTAAACCCTAAAATAAGTTTTTTTGGTTGTTAAACTATGTATATGGTGTTTAAACAGCATTGTCTACTGTTCTGAGTCATTTTTTGGCATTTTCAGTGCAAACTGATCAAATTAGCAGGTTTCAGGTCAAAATAGTCACAAACTGGCTGTGTCTCTCATGTCAGCTCCCGGGGCTCTGTGACCTCAGCGTGTTTTTGTCCACTCAAAAGAAGCACTAATTGCAGACACCTGCTGTCAATCCAATCACACTGCTGCTCTCCTCTCTGAGCCCCTCCTTTGCCCTTCTCCCAATGCTTTTCAATGAGTTTGCTGTGTTTGAAATGTGTTTGTGGTGGAGTTTAGGGGGTGAGCTTCTCTTTAAAGTTAGTGCTAGAAAATAAGTAATATTTTTTATTTTCATATTACTTTTGCTAACCCTCACCCAAGCCCTAATCCTAAACTTAACCTTCGAATTATGCCTAAACTTAACCGAATTAATTGTAAACTATTTACCGCGGGAAGCTTGCTACGTCAGGCACAGTCACAAAAGCTAGAGAGGGGTGCACGTCTCGATGGGGAGCTTGTTTCGACACCACACCGGCTCTGCCATCAGAACATAAAACCTGGTATATCTGATTGTGAAACATGTAAAACTATGGCCCACACAAATACAAACGACTTAAAAAGGCTCAGGAAACGTCTGCAGAGAGAAACTTTCTTGGTCTTCACATTAAAGGCCACTTCTACCCAGGACTCATGGACAACGAGGAGATTGACTTCTCTCTTTTTTTGTGAATGCTCCAGTTCTAATGATGTGTTTGCTGTTTTCAGTCCTGTGTGTTTTCCTCTGCCGTCACTGTGTGCACGGCTAGTAATAATGTCTTGTATATCTCCAAAAACATTGTATTAGTGTATGTGAACATAATGCATATAGAGTGTGTATATATTTAATATTATAATTCCTGTGGCTTTACTTGTGTGACATTATGGGTTAGTTGTGGCGGTCACCAGTAGGGGACGACGCCTAGTATAAAAGCTCCATTCTGACCTCGTACTTCCTCTGTCTCTGAATCAACCTCTGTCTGTCTGTTTGGGCTTTGCCGTCAGGTTGTTCGCCGTCCTCTGCTCTATCAGGTACGAATCCATTACGCTTTCCAACTTGTGTAATGATTTAGTTTAGCAAACACTTAATGAGACCTTTCTGCAGTGCTGCGGTGAAGCAGAGCCCCGCGATGTGCACCGCCGCAGCGCCTCATCGCTCCGTGGGTCGGCGGCTAGCAGTCCTGGGGTCCCTCGTTGAAGTTGGTGGTGTGGCAGGTCATATCCCCCACCGGGGTCTGACGTTGAAGCTGGTGACTGGGGTAGTCGTCGGGTGATGGCTCGTTGTGGGAGTGCGGTACGTTTCTGCTCTGGTTCCTGTGGTGTATAAGCCTAGCCCTAGCCTTTAACGTAAACAACTCTTCTTTTTATACAGGTTCCCGGGCTCAATTCACACTTGTAATGGTCAGCTAATCACTATAACATGACCCACTCACACTTTTTACATAAGCCCTGACAAAGACACCTCGATGTCCAAACGCGTTGACCTGTCCAGGACTTAATAAAGCACTTTTGTTTATTTTTCATACAGAGAACCTCATATTTTCATCTCTGCCTTTCACAACATATTTGCTCTACGCGGAGATCGTCTCCTCTTCAGATTAGATTTAGGGTCTTTAAGGATGTTGGGAGAGAACACTCAGCCTCAGTGAAATCTATTCGTGCCCTGTTTAAATATAAAAGGTTTCCTGATGGTCTGGACCACAAACAACGCTACCATGTAAAAAGAACGTTAGGACCTAAAACATAAGCATGCTGAACAAGAAATGGTATTTATCTGCACTTCATTGATAAATAACTCAAATTTACATTTGAACACCAGGCCTTTTCTACATATGTGGGGAAAAAAACATTTTATGTGGTACCTGTCAAAGGTGTTAACATCAGCCAAGCAGGTCAGTAATATACATGACAATATGATCTGTGAATGATGACTTTGTAATGAATGAAAAGTTTCACTGCCTCAGACTTTAGACACACAAAACACTTCTCTGCATAAAACAAACTTTATAAACTTTGAAAATATAAGATTTTAGTGCCACATCGCCTTCAATTAATGTATTTCCGCATCACTTAACACTATTTACGTGTGAAGAAGCAAAACTTAAGCCACAGGTTCATTTGCATACAGGCCGGGGGAGAAGGGAAAAGGGAGATGCGTGGCTGCAGGAAAAGAAGGATTTATTGGAATATACAGTATTTGTCTTTTCTCACACACACTGCTGATGGTGAGTCTGTTCTATTTATTCTATCCTGTCCTGTGCATATATAGGCTTTAAACTTTTCACAAAGATGGCTCAGTCTGAGGTTTATTGCAGTATTTTTATCAAACAGCAGCAGATTCATGAACAAATGTGTTGTTTCTGTAACTGTCATGTCATTCATATCAGCGCAGTAGGTGTGTGTCTTGTAGTCCACTGGTGGATGTTGTAGTTTTTATAAGGTAAGGTAAGGTAAGGTCATGTTTATTAAGGACAATGTACAATTACATTAAGCACAAAGGCAGAGATGCTTGCACCACTAATTTCCATCTATAAACAGCTGTAGAGTCGCGTCATTTCCCTCGTTGTTTCCCGCTGCTGGTTAGGACGTTCGGATTCACCAAACAGAGCTAAGAGCTCTTCTCTCAGCTGTCTAGTGCTCTTCTTAGTTTGAGACTATTTTGACCTGAAACTTGCAAATTTGCTCAGTTTGCACTAAAATGTCCAAAAGTAGACAGCATAAGACACTATTCAAACACAATATACACAGTTTAACAGCCAACAAAGGTGCTGTATTTCTTTTGCAGAGAGCCAGTGTGTGATGTGTGTGAAGACATACTGTACATTGTGCCTCTTATGTCTGTCACAGGTATGTTTTATTTTATTTTTGAATTGTAAAAAGGTGACTGTCCTGTCTCTTTGTTAACGGCTGATGAAGAGTTCACACTTACCCACTGAAAGATTCTAGTATAGATTATTATTATACTTTTTTTTTTTACACATTTGGCTCAACACAAAGACTGCGTACAGAGTTCTGTAATATGTAACCTTTTGTTTCTCTCATCTGCTCTTTTACGTCACGAACTAAGAAGCAACTCGCAACAAAACATGTCCAATGGGTATGACGTAAGAGTATCATGTTCTAAGTGGTTTTTATGTCACATTTTCTTGCTGGTTGGTGTTATCTTTTTCAGATCTCCACAGAAAAGGTATCTACACTTCTTCAAATTCAAATTCTACCTTCTGGTCTGCTGAATATTGGAAAAGTGTACAAAACTGGAGCAGATTAGGAATGAGTTTGAGCCACACAGTCTGTTCATTTGGGTTCATCAAAGAAAATACTACAAAAAGCCAGCAACGAATTATGAAAAGAAAGCAAAAAACTGGTCAAGATGTTCGACACAAGCTGAAAAAAGGTGTCACATTGGAGGCAGACATGCTGGGGCCATTCCTCAAGTCAATATTGTGTCATTATCTGGAGCCAGAGGAGAGAATCACTCTCACCAACACACTCAAGTTCAACAGCCTCATGCATCTCACCTCCACATTCATCAAACACTTCAACAGTCAGTCTATCAGAAAGTGCTAAATCAGCTGGTTCTCCAAGTTTGGATGCGCCCATTTCAGCCAACTTTGCTTCTCCTTCTGTGTGTCCAACTCAAACCCAGTCACTCCACCTGCTGCTGCCGCCAAGCCCAGTCGACCGGCCACTGCTAAGCTCAGTCTAGTTACTCAAGACTCAAATGTGGGAATATGGCCTGTTTGTTATAATTTGTTTGCTTTTATTTGCATGGTTTAACATTTCTTTTGTATATTTTATTTGCATATTTTTTGTGGTGTCTTTGAATTGCTTTACGTAATGCATGTTTTAAGTTTGGACTATTTGCTTTGGACAATTTTCTTTTCTTTTTTTGAGTTTTGAGTACAGGCCACGCCCACTGGGAGAGACTGGCACAGCGCACCTGTTGTGAGTAAGGCTAATCAGTGTGGCGCACTAAGGGAAAGACAAATGGATCTGCAAACAGGCAGAAGAGAGCGCGAAGGTGACGCAAAGGGCGACCGAGAGCGAAGGCAACGACACGGGTGACGACGACAAGGACACGGAGGTGACGGCAAACGGAAACGGAGGGGCACGGGAGCGAAGGCGACGGCAAAGGGAGACTGGAAGGACTCAGGGCACGGCAGAAGCAACACAAGTGACGGTACGCGAAGGGAACGAAACGACTCGGCACGGGACGGACCACAAGGGGCACGGCAGAAGCAGTGCGGCGCGAGCGACGGGGGCACGGAGATACGAGGACGAGACCACGACCACCCAAACACTCACAAGGCCTGATCAACGTAACCTGGACGGCTGTGGAGAGCCATCCAGACCCGGTGAGTGTCGAACACACGGGGTGGGTGACGCAGAAAGTGCACATTTTTTCCTCCACCCTGGCAGAGGCGGAGCGGCGCTGGCGAGAAGGGACGAGACGTGAAGCGGTGACGTTAACTTTCTACGGGCGCATTCTACGTTGTTTAAAATGCCTGTCCTCCCCCCACTGGCTGTGTTTTGTCCCGCAGAGACGGCGTAGCGGCGATGCCTGGTGGAGCTGGACGGAACAGCACAAGTGACTTTAGCCCTGCTTCTCTTTATAGACTTTTTTAGCTTTTTAGACATTTTTAACCATTAGTTTTATTGTGAATTCTTTTATTGTGGTTTTAATTTTTGTAATAAATTCAATTTAAACTTTTACTCTCTGGTTTTTAATTCACTGCTCACCCCTTGGTTTATTGTACTTGTGGTTTTAAAAATCGAGTCCTAGCCTCTTTAACCTAGGTGGCGTTGTTGGCAACTTTTAACTTTAGTACGTTTGTAATTGGGCTCATTTTTACTTTACTTTTAACGTATTTATTAGCCTCCCTCGGCCACACAAACGAAGATGACATTGAGACGTGGGTAAAAGTGGATATTTTGAAACTACTCTACTTGCATTACTAACCATTTGACATTTTATTTCATCAGTAGTCCGAAACATTTGGTCCGGGACGACCAAACACATGTGCCATACAGGCTTTTGGAAGATTACAGTTTGTGGTTGGCTTCAAAGA
Organism: Mugilogobius chulae; assembly: GCA_038363315.1. NCBI lineage: Eukaryota > Metazoa > Chordata > Actinopteri > Gobiiformes > Gobiidae > Mugilogobius > Mugilogobius chulae. Next base: position 13,936,603 of record CM076410.1, read on the forward strand.
AGAGTTGGAGAGTGAGATACATAAGACCTTTCTTGCTTTCTTTTCACTGACAAATGCCTGTGAAGGGAAGAAGAAGACATTTAAAAGGTAAGGGTTGCTGTGTTATGGAAATATTTAACATTTTCTGAAAGCCAGCTAAACTTTACTCAGTTGTTGTTATTAGATTGCAGAACCTTTTCACTAAAGAAGGGCTGGCTAGAATAAGTCTGGACATTGGAACTGTCTTACTCAAAGAGTCAGGTGTGTTTTATGTGTTGCACCTCAGACGACTTATGTGTGACTCATGGTTTGTAATTAACCCTGTAGTTATTTATTTTTTTAGTGGATATGTCCAACGTTTGCAGGGCCTGTGATCACATCTTTCCAAGGACTGATGGGAAAGTGAAGTGAGGGTACTATTTTGTTTCAACACTTTGCATACATTGTGTTATTAGTGTAGTTTCTGTTGCTAAAATGTGGTTGTGTATTTTGTGTCTTTTACAGGAAACAAACCTGCTCACCGGCCTATCCAAACGAGCTGTAAAACAGCTACAGTACATCTAAAACGCTGCTGCTCGAGTCCTGACCAGATCCAGGAAGTACGATCACTTTAGTCCTGTGCTTAGGTCTTTGCACTGGCTTCCAGTGGCTCAGAGAATAGACTTTAAAACAGCTTTACTGGTGTTTAAGTCTCTCTATGGACTAGCACCAAAGTACATCTCTGACATGCTAGTGCCTTATGAACCATCTCGCACTCTGAGGTCCTCAGGGACCGGCCTCCTGCTGGTGCCCAGAGTCAGGACTAAACATGGGGAATCAGCGTTTCAGTTTTATGCAGCCAAGCTCTGGAACAATCTCCCTGGAGATGTAAGACAGGCCTCCACTGTGACAATGTTTAAGTCTAGACTGAAGACTGCCCTTTTTAATTGTGCTTTTAACTAAATCATTTTAAATTATTGTTGCACTTTCTTTAATGTATTTTTATGTATTTTAATGTTTGTAAATGTATTTTAATGGGGACTGTTTTTAAATGCACTGTAAAGCACTTTGTGTTGCATTTTATGTAGGAAAAGCGCTTTATAAATAAAGTTATTATTATTATTATTACAAATGATGATGCACAAACAAGCCCTTTATCTACCAGGGATGTTAGAGGGAAATGCTCCATGTTTCAGGTAATTTGTGATATTGAGTGATGTACAGAGTAGACCATTAAAGGAAGATAACACAGGTAAAAAAAGTAATATATTGATTTATACGTTTGGACACAGTTTCTTTTTGAAGTCCTGTAGCAGCAGTTCTAGGTATGTAGTAGTGATAGGCTATAGTAGCCAGCCTGGGAGGTAACTGACAGTGTCAGTCAAAGGTAAGTGATAGTAAGTGTGATGTTTACTCTAGGCCTTTAGTGAGTTTTGTGTGAAAGTTTGACTGTGAAAGTGATTGTTTGTGTGAGAGTTTCAGAAAGGCGAAGGGCCATGGAGGGTCAAGCACCACCACCCAAAAGAGTGCACTCTTATCTGGGAGCACTTTGCATTAATAAGCCCCACAAAAGTTAAGTGCTTAAAATGTGTTCAAGAGCATACTGCATATGTGATGATAGTATGCAATGATAGCATACTACCATTGCATACTGCAATATGATACATGGACAATGGTGCAAGATTAATGCAGAAATCATCCAGAGACAAGCCCAGATACAGTGGCTGCTGCATGTAGGCCTGCTCCTGATGCAGCAGGTCAGCAAGGTATGCATGCAGGGCTATGGTACATTTGGTTAAACAGTCACACACATAACACTATAAGCCTGCACTTTCATTATTACCTCTAATTAGATCAATTAATAACATTGTTTTTATTTAAGTATTTATTCTTTCATTTTTTAAGCTGCCAATCTGAGCTGGATGAGGCTCTGGTGGCTATGATTGTGCTGGATGTCCAGAGAGGAGGGGATTCAGAGCATTTGTGAAGAAGCTTGACACAAATGATATTCTCCCAACACGCCACGCTGTCAAAGCTATACTTGAAAAACAATATAGAGAGGTGCAGGGGTAAACCAAACCACGACTTCAGAAGGCTCAGACAGTGAGCATTACAGCCGACATGTGGACCTCCATGAAGTCACCTGCCACTACATGAGTGATACGCAGATGGAAAGTGTTCTGTTTGGTGTGGGCATTTTGGTCAGGCGCACACAGCAGAGAACATTAAAGTTAACAGTCTCATTACAGATAGTGCAGCTACTATAATCTTACCAACACCACCACTCGCAGACATACGGACAAAATTCAAAAAAATCGCCACACTGTTTAAAACCAGTGTCAAGGCAAAAGAGACACTCACACACAGGTACAAAAACCACAGCACAAACTCCTCAAGAAGTTGACACCCGTTGGAACTCAACATTTCACATGCTGGAAAGACTATTTGACTATTTGCATCCTTCTCTTCCTAGACCCCTCCCCTCTCATCCACAGAATGTGACATCATTCAGGAGTGCCTGGATGTCCTTGGGACAATCAATCAGCTGAGAACAGTGTCAGCCTCTAAAATAATCCCAATCACAAGAATGATTCAACACAAGCTGGCCCAGCGAGCAGCGACATTAAAACAACCAGTTGTACTCACTTTAAATCACAACTTGCTCAATTTTCTGAATTCTAAGTGCAACTGGGTGAATATGACAGACACAACAAAACAACAACAACAAAACACGACAGGACTGACAAACATTTGTAACAATAATTTGTTAAATGATAATGTTGAAAGTAAAGATATAGCTTTTTTTTTATTTTTTGTGTTGTGTAGACTGACAGAGGGTGTGGGTGTGTGTGTTTAAATGAGAGTAGTTGTTTTTTATCTGAACGTATCTGATCAGTAATGGTATGAGTAGTAAAAGAAGAAAAAATAAATAAATAAAATAAATAAACTAATAATAATAAATTATTAAATAGTAAATAAATAATAATCTTAAAGAGAAGCTCACCCCTAAACTCCACCCACAAACACATTTCAAACACAGCAAACTCATTGAAAAGCATTGGGAGAAGGGTAAAGGAGGGGCTGAGAGAGGAGAGCAGCAGTGTGATTGGACTGACAGCAGGTGTCTGATATTAGTGCTTAATTTTGAATGAAAAATACATACTGAGGTCAGAGAGAACCTGGAGCTGACATGAGAGACACAGAGGCCCTTTCCAAAACCAGTTCCTCCTCCCTTTTCCTCCTCACTTCTGCTAACTCCTCACTGAGGCTCCTTCACAGCTGAGCGGAGGTTGCTTGATTAGAGCGCTAAGAGCTGCGGCTTTCGAACGGACTTTCCTCTCTCAGACTGAAGAGACACGCCCCCTACTGAAGAGACACGCCCCCTACTGAAGAGACACGCCCCCTACTGACGCACTTTTATCAAAGTTTGATTCAAATAAAGATAGAATAGACTCTTATTAAAAGGCATTTTGATGATAATATTGATACTAGCACTATCCTACTCCAGACTAATATTCATCTCAGTTCTCAAAACGCACTGACTTGGTCAAAATGTACTTTTTTATTAAACTAGACAAGCCATAAGGATTTACACTGTCAACAACCACAACAAACATGAAAAACGGCTTTATATTGAGGCAACTGTCATTAAAATAAAAAAGATGCAATATTTCTCAGTGTTTCTTGTGTTTACATGAGTGGATAATATGTTTTTAAACGTCTAATTTCCTAAATAAGATGACACATAATGCACGCATGTTGTTTTATTTGTTTAATCTGCATTACTGATGTTGTGTTTTTGCTGTTGCTAAAAGTAGATCCTATAAATAAAAATACATTTATAATGTCGAATTGTGTCTAGGCATGGTCTTCTCATTATTTATCAAAGCCTTTCAGTCTCTCACAAATGTACAAATAAAGTTGTTTGTTTTTGTGAATAAACGTGGAACTAAACGTGTGTGTGTTGTCCACGTCGGGCTGCTCTCAGGTGATACACACAAGTGTTTAGTGTGCAGTGACAACCCACTCGCTCTGAAGGAGCTCATAAGACACTTTTCCTCCCTCCTCGCTCCGTTTCGAACAGCACTTACCTGTCGGCTCCTTCGTGGGAACGCGCACAGAGAGGAATAGTGCGTAGGAAAAGGAAGGAGGAGGCGGTTTCGGAAAGGGCCAGACAGTTTGTGACTATTTGGACCTGAAATCTGCTAATTTGATCAGTTTGCACTGAAAATGCCAAAAAATGACTCAGAACAGTAGACAATGCTATTTAAACACCATAAACATAGTTTAACAACCAAAAAAACATATTTTAGGGTTTAGCTTCTCTTTAACAATTACAAGGAAATAACTAGATAAAGTAAATAAAAGAAATGATGATTTAGAATAAAGGAGGGGTCTGGTTAATTAGTAATTCACCTTTGACTTCTCTTTCTTACTTCCTCTCTTTTGGGTTAAATACTTTTGCCCAACTCATGATTCTCTTGTTTTACGTGTGGTGTGTAAGCTCCAGCCTTCCACAACTGTCCCCTACTGCGGGGGGGACCACACCTTACTTCCTTCGGTCCCATCAACAGCTTCCCCAACCAATGGGGAAAAAAAGTGCCTCCTTTTATAGCCAGTGACCCCTGGTGGCATGGACCTCTAACTACATCAAACTTCACTTCATCACATAAAGCAGATGATATGAGGACTGGTGTACTTGTCTGCTTTGAATGCCATCCACCAGTGAAGCGTTAGTCTTTTTGTCAGCACGCACGGCTTAGTTTGTCGTTCTTCCAGAGGTATCAATGCGAATAGGCTGTGTCGACCAGGGGCAGATCACACTTCTCACTTTATTCACTTTAAAACCAGTTCACACTCTCTTTGTTCCATCAATATACCTCTGATGGTGAATTATACTGATGAGTACTGTGATTTGCTTTCAGTTTACTTCCTGCTCTTTTGTGTTTCCTCCTTTCTCTGTCCATCCTAATGTGTCTCACCTGTGTCCTATTGAGTCTCCTCCCATGTATTTAAATTCCCTCCTTCCCCTTTTTTGCTCTGCAGATTGTCTTCGTTACCTGCTTTCTCAGCATTTATTTTGTTCTTTATTTTGTTGAATTCCCAAGTTTTGGAGACACTTAATTTGTGTGTTTTTTTTTTTTTTTTTTGCTGCTTTATGCTAGGTAAAGGCTTCTACCTGCTTCTGTGTCCTCTGATAATCCTGTTCTGGGTGCTTTGGGGTTCATGATCAGACCAGTGCTCCTCTCCTCACCGTGCGCTCTCCACACATCTAAAGCCACTGCCTATACTACAGCCTGGTCTGTGCTCCTTCACTGCCTGCTTTCCCTCGTTAACATCTCACACGTGGTCGTCTTCTCCCAGGTTGCCCAGAGCCTCTGATCAGGCTGTGTTAAAAAAAAAAAAAAAAAATCTACCAGAAGCCACCGCCCCATAAAGAGTGCCCTTGTCCCTTGACTCCTCGACGTGCATTGGGGCGTTTTGGGTGCCTGTTGGGGCGTCAGCTTGGAAAATATCTTGCATCAAATACGCTTTACCACGCTAATTTAGACGCTTAAACGCTGTCCGTTCTGAACGCAGCACGAGTAGTTGTCAAACTCTGCAGCCTGATCTCACAAGAAAGTGTACATTTACTGGACATGTACATTGATTAGCACGAGTTCATGGCTGTTTAGTGTAAATATGGTACGCCTCACAGTTCCAGTTCATTTCTATGGTGGTTGTTAAGATGTGTTGTTATTTATGAATATTCATGAAACCCTGATCCTAATTTTAACCTGCCCCAAGCCCCAGACCTAATCTTACCCATTTGACTTAAAGAAAACATCCCCATGTGGCTGCAACCTAAAGTCATTTTTTAGTCTGTGTAATCTCGTGTCATTTTTACTCTTTTTCATATCGTGCTAAATAAACAGCGCAACATAAGTAAACAAAAAAGGCCTGAAATCATGCTCATAATACACTGTATTTGTGTAAGCTTTCTTGTGAAACTGTGTTGAACTCTGACACAGAACAGAAGTTGCTAGTCTTGTCCAGGGGCCTCATTTTGCGTAGGATTTTTGCTGAGCAAGTGCGTATACCTAGTGGCCACAGGTGGCGTGCGCCACGCAAACTCCAAGTCTCCGTGCGCTCTCCTCCACGCAATCTGAGCTTTATAGATCTCACCTGTAGCTTGAGGGTTGCAGACGCCAAAGTAGGCCCAATCCCGCCTCAACCACGCCTTTACACGCTAATAGGACGATGCAAATGAGCTCATGCTTAGTCAGTAGTATTTAAATGAGCCAGATTAACGCCTCTTCCTCTCATTACACGATGGCGACGAGGAAGAGGAACTTCACAGAGGCCGAGGTGGAGACACTGGTGGAGCAGGTGGAAGCTCGAAAATATTTTATTTGCGAGCCTCAGTGGTGACGTGACCCACAAACGAAAATGTGTGAAATTGGAGGAAATTGCCAGGGTGTGCAATGGGGTCGTTGGCACGGAGCGGACTGTGGCCGAATAAAAAAAAAAAGGTCAGATTTAAAAGTAGTTGTGAAAAAACGGCTAAGCGCGCACAGCCAGAGTGTGTCGGGCACGGGAGGGGGTCCAAAGAATGGCCTCCATTCTTGGCCGAGAATGCGTTGCCGGAATCGTCTCGCCAGAGGAAGGGGACAGCGACATGGTTCTACAGCCAGGTAAGAACAGTTCATGTATTTTCACTGAAATTTAATTTCATTAATGGGGATTAAAATAAAAAACACACACCACACTTTATGTGAAAGCCATTTTTTGTGTTTAGTTTTCATTCTGCAGCGGCTGAGTCAGTCCAGTCCAAGAGGTCGGAGCTCCTGAGGCCGCAGGGGGAGACCCACCCGGAGGCACCACAGGGGGAGACCCACCCGGAGGCCCCACAGGGGGAGACCCACCCGGAGGCACCACAGGGGGAGACCCACCCGGAGGCGGCACAGGGGGAGACCCACCCGGAGGCAGGGGGAGACCCACCCGGAGGCCCCACAGGGGGAGACCCACCCGGAGGCACCACAGGGGGAGACCCACCCAGAGGCGGCACAGGGGGAAACCCACCAGGAGGCGCCGCAGCAGGCCCTTCAGCCATGCTACGTGGAGGTCGGGTCCTCGCTGAAGCGGTTCTAGAAATGATAGAAGCGATCAATGAAGTTGGTGAACAACTGAAACAAATGAAGTTAATTTTGGGTGAAATTTCAGTTTCTTTAAAAGAATTGGTGAAAAAATAAATGCATTTCTATGTCCTTTGTGTTGTGGTCTATATTGACCAAAATGTTATTGTTGCCTGTGTTGAAAGTTGACTATAAGTCTAGAACCATTCTGACTTAGTGACATTGGGGAAGAAAAAGGTACATTTTCATTGTGGTTGTTTACTGTGCTTTACATTTGGGCCTAAAGTAACTATTATGAATATGTTTTTAAAGCATGTCAACTCATTTAATTCAGCCTGATTGTAAAAGCATGCTTTGAACTCCTTTGGCATAAAATGGAAATGTGTAGCCTACCTTAATGCGCTTCATCCCTCTCTCCTGAGGTGCTGCGGGCCCTCTTGCCGGTGTGGAGCAGCAGGATCTGGGAGCTCGGGTGGCGGTAATTGGAAGTGAGGAGGAAGAGGTTCATCCCGTCGTACAGCCAAATTATGTAACACTCCACAGAATTATTTGGCTCACTTTTGACAGGGTGTGCATTAATTTCCCCCTGATGCCTACAAACAGCACCAGCGGCCCTTCAGTAGGCCTGGAGTGCGTCTGGTTGAAGCGCGCCTCTGCTGCTTCTTGGGGGTTAGGGAAAGAGGTGAGAAGCCACGGCTGAAGAGAGATAACCACTGTCGCCTGCATTAGAAATGAAAAGATAAGTACATTGTTTATCATTAGGCTCCATTATAGTGACACTCACCAAGAAGCCATCCATCTCGTACTGCTCCAGCGCGTAATCTCTGCCCGACACTACTGTTCCTCAATATAAACGAATCATGGGTCGAACCAGGCCACCATGCCACCAAATTTGTTTTTAGCAAATTGGAGTCACAGATTATTTGCACGTTTATGCTGTGAACGTGCTTCCTATTTACATAGGCATTTTCGTTCACGCTCAGTGCCCTTATTGCAATATGTGTGCAGTCAATGGCTCCGATTACGTTAGGAAAACCAGACATTGCTGCAAATTGAATTTTTATGTTGGCCTGCTCTGCCACTGCATAGGAGAACTTGATGTGTAGGGGATTGCGCTTAAGGATGGCTGTGATATTCCTGCTCTGTTACAAAAGAAATAGTGAGAATATAATGCAAACTCTCATAATACATTTGTACGAATATATGAGAATAGCACCTGTCAGCCAATTCCCTCTGGAAGGTCCCGGTTGCCAGGAAGCCTAATGCGCAAAGGACTTGCACTGACACCGGGATTGCGTGGTTTCACCTTGTAGGCCTTTGTAATTCTGGGCCCAATTCAGCAATCAGATCCAAGAGTATAGCTCCTATCAGCCATTCATTATCATTGGACAGAAAATCTGCGTGGTCTCTAAAGACACGTTGGCGTCTCGACAGTTTTCAATATCTTCCAAAAGAGCCAGATCTGCCATAATGGATCACCAGAGTGTGCCTGGCACACCTGTCTTTATATCCGCACTAATGAGGCATATATTTAGACATATTATTGTCTGTATTAAGATTTTGCGTGCCTTGTTTTATTTAGACAATTTATCTATTTGAATTTGAATTTATTTGCATTATTATGTAATGTATTTATTCTACAAATTGATCCGATCCATTAGGTTGTTATTCGTAGGCCTTGTGATAATTGGCGTGGACATTCACTGCTAAACCACTACACGTTGTCTTTTCCCCGTGTCTCCAGCCTTTGCGTACAGAGCACGCATGGGTTCCAGTGTGCGCAGAGCTGAGCAAAATCCTGCGCCTAGTGGAGCTTTTATAAATACCACCTTTGGCGCAGTGGGGGTTTACACACTGCGTAAACAAGTTTTAGAAATGAGGCCCCTGGTCCACAAAAGCCGCCTTAGAAGTGACTATAATCCTGTTAAAAAAACAAACAAAAACATCTTCGTTGATTGGTCATTGAGTCTTTGGGCCATGCCATTTTTGGTCGTCGCTTGTCTCTTACCAAACCCTTCCACTGATGAACTCATCCAGTGTCACTAACTGTCTAACTCTCAAGTTTGTCACTTGTTGACACCAGTGATAGTGTTAGTGTTTAAAATCAAGTATCCTGCCACATGTCAAGAGTGACAACATTCAGACTCATCATATTTTCACCATATTTACTGTCCCTGGTCAACTCCAGCTCATTCTGTGGCAGGATTAGTGTCTCTGACATCTCTGTAGTGAGTAACACAGGTTTGATTTTGGGTGATTTTCACCCGGCAACAGTGATAGAGGGTATGTACGTTTACTTTATTTTTTTTTTTGCTAAAAGTTACATTATGTAGCTAGCAATTTATATGAATTATGAATATATATCACAAAGTGGAGATTTCAGTGAATTCTTCTGGTGAAACAATATTTTAATCAAGTGAGTCTTTTTTACACAATAAAAAACACATTTTTGTTCCTCTCTCCTGTAGTGTTTGTGTGTCCAGAGTCTGAGCTTCACCAGGAAGTCTCACATGTCTCAGGAATGACTGGACCAAAGACCAAGTTTCCTGTATCAGGATTTTTTAGGAATTTTTTGTTTTCAAAATCCAAATTTTTCGAGCATGTTTGTAGGATCTTCCTATATTTTTATTTTCCATTTTGTTACACATACACAGTTGAAAATAAAAGAAAACCACTGTAGTTATCAAGTGTTGTCATATTTGGGTCTTTTTTTTCTTTTTTTTTTTTTTTTTTTAAGTTTTCATTTTTATACATATGTTCTATAAAATTGAAAATAATGAAACAATAATATTTATCAATGATGAATATCGGGTCATTTCTTCATGTGTATCTAGTAAACTGTGATTAGTTCGCTGTGATTTCCCTGATCACTGACTGATGTGAAGTGTCCTGTATAAATCTAATGCTTCATGAAGTATGCATCAGTTATGATTTTCAGATATGTCAGTCCTACAAAGATGTGTTTAAACATGTTTGTAAGTCAGTGGTGCCAAAACAGAGCCCATGTATTACCCTTCTATTTGTGACTGGACAAAAAGCAACTTTAAACAAGAATGAGTTGAGCTCCAAACATCTGTGTTAAATGTTGAAATGAACACAAGCTCATGTCAGACAAAAGACACAGACATAGTACAGCTTTAGAAGAAATGCAGCCTTCTGAAACATGAAAGGCACAATCAGGTAACCCCAGCTTTCATAAAAGCAAAGTCTCTCCAGCTGCTAGATCAGTCCTGAACACATCCACAGTGTGACTTCTCTGAGCAGCAGAAAGCAGAGGTAATGAAGCTCAGGGCTGCAGTGCACAAACACATTTGAGCTAATTGATTTTGCGTTGGAGAGCGTGGGAGGACTGGAGCTACAGTGGACCAGGGCAGATGTATGTTCAGGACGTCTGCAGAAAAACACCAGTGTGAACAGAAATGTGATGTCATCAGTGATGGTTTAACCACCAACTCTAAAATGGTCATTATTTAGTTCAAAGGTGCAGAAAAGTATCTTTAAACATAATCTTACTGCAAACAAATCCAAATATTTAAGAGCTAGAAAGCTCAAATGACTCAATTATAGTTTTGATTTTCACAAAATCTTAAGACTTCCGCTATATGGTTAAAGATGGTTATATCAGCTGGACCAATCACAATGCAGCATTGTGATTTGACTGATGCTGCGTTCAGACTAGACAGCGTTGGAGCGTCTGAAGTGTCCAGGTTACATGTTAAGTTAAGGTAAACCTGAGTTCAGAGTCGGGCTCTGCTGAACTTTCAAGTGTTGAACGACTGCGTTGACCAATCAGCTTTTATTAAGAAAGGTCGCTTGCTTTGGGGCTTTATGAGGGAAAGTTGCAAAAGTAAGCCCCTGGCTCCGCAAACAGACACTCCGCACACACACTGAGACTCGCTGTGCTCATGAGCCCGGGCAGAGGGGCTGTGGGACGGGAAGAAGTGAGCTCACGCATCGCTCGGTGCAGTAGACTTTCAGAGAGCCACAATGACAGTCCCAGACCCACAGCGTCTCTGCCAGAACTCATCTGCACAGCGAGTCTCGGTGTGTGTGCAGAGCTTCTGTTCCTGTAGCTAGTTCACTCACTTCTACAACTTTTCCTTATGAAAACCCAGTTCAGAAGCTGCACTTTTCCTGCTGTTACAGCCGTCACTGCCTCTACAACAGATGACAAAAGAGAACTTGTTTAAAAGGATTGCTTCAGGACTCGCCCAAAATCCCTCGTCTAATGTCCATCGTATTTGGACTAACCAACTTTGTCACTATGGCAACTACGCCACCGGATAAACAGTAGCTATGTGTATCTGAGACCTTAGTGCAGAACTCCTATTGAAAAGAGCAGCATATAGGGACTGGTTTGAACTCAAATGAACATGATGTTCAGGGTTTCTGGTGGTCTTTTTTGAGAGTGTGGCGGTAGATGACCGGGATGGTGGGGGGGCACGGACCTTGCAGCGAGCTTTGTGCATCTACGGAGTTTCTCCATGCGAGCGGGCTGAGACTCGCCCTTTAAAGTCTGGCAACACCAAGCGATGCGTGTGCTCACTTCTTCCCCACCCGCGAAGCTGCACTTTTCCTGCTGTTACAGCCGTTGATGCGTCTACAACAGATGACAAAAGAAAACATTTTTAAAGAGGATTGCTTCCATATCCATTAACTTCACAATGTAAACAAAAAACAAGTCATTCAAAAGTCAAAGTGTGTTTTATTTAGCCACGATCAATTACATGTAGCGGAAACCCTGATGTTGTCAACAGATGTACTATGGCTATTTGTAACCATTTGAGCGTTTGTGGAAGTGAACTTTATTCAACTAAAAACATAACTTGCCTGAAACGTTCACGCTGTAATGCAATGATCAATCACCAACTTACAGAGCCGTCTGTCCAGATCGTGTAGTGTAGAACTCAACACTTCATTAACACGAGAGACACTGGTGAAGCAATCCTGTCGTTATTCTGCTATTGTCTAAACTCTATCAGACAAACCAAACTCAATCACAAATTAATTAAGCCTCATAAACCATCTGTCGAGCTCGTATTCTGTCCACAAACTCCAGCGTTCAGATTCTCTCTTCTCTTAAATGTGTCTCTCCATCGTGTAATATCAAACTCCTGCTTTCCCTGGCAGCAGTGTCTCATATTTTCTCCTCGTTCGCAGATGGTGCTGGATGAGATAATTAGCTAACAGCCCAAACAGTTGCGAGTCAAATCCCCGGTGAGGCTGCTCTCTCCAGCGCTCCTGCAGGCTGACAGAGAAGAAGACGTCTTATTAGGGACGAGAAACGGTTCTAGAGGTGGCTTTGTTACATTTACTTGGGTGAATTGTTAGTTGTTGATTAACATTTTCACACGTCTGTTTCAGGTCTTAGTGAGCAAGAACTACACCAGGTGTTAAACTTAAAAATTACATCATGGGAGTAATTCTGGGATGAATCAGAGTCAGTTTTTACTCCAGAACAGGGCTTTCAAACTCAAACGGATCTGGACCAAAATGATCGGAGGCAAATTGGTCGAGGGCCGCATTTTAAAATTTTGGCTTGCCTCTTATATACTGTATATTCAATATAAATAAGGTTATTAGGTTGTACCTCCAATATAGGGCCTATAATACAATAACAGTATTTTTTAGCCTATATAATGCATGTTACAATACTCTCTCTTATGTAATGAAAACAAGTTCATAAAAGTGTTAACCAGGGTCACACTGTCTTCCTCAGGAATTTTTGACCAAATTGATGAAATTGACTGTATTCTGGTGCATTTGAGAGGTTTTCAAGTCACAGTTCAACAGTAAAAGCCTTTATGTTTCCATAGGTTCATTTCCAGTCTGGTCTGTGTGTCTGCTTCACACTTTCAGTCTGTTTCACAAACACTACAGAAGTGAGCCTTTGTCAGGACGTCTCAACACACGGTTATATTGATGACGATGATAAAGCTGCGTGTGTTTTCTCGTGCGTGTCGCCGTGGTACCGACACTCATCGCTAAACATCTTTTACAGCTGGAATTTCTGAATGTTTCTCCGCAGATATTTGATAAAATTTCGTCAAATAAAAAGTGGTGTGGAGCTGAACACATGAAACACTTCTTTATGACATCGGATTAGTCAGAGAAGCTCACCTGTCTGCAGAAAAGAAAAAATCAACACCTGTGCATTTCTGTTGTTAAAGAGCACTGTGACAGTCTCTCCTCCTGCGTCTGAAGCTTCTGCTCTAATAATCTCTCTGTCCTCTGTCCGGTTCTTTGTTGTGGACAGTTTAAAAGTCACTTATAGAGGGATTTTTTGCTTCTCTACACGGGCGATGTGTGCAAACCCATCCTGCAGAAACAGCCTCCGCACATAGACACAAACAGTGGAAACAAGTCAAAAAGCTCCGTTGTCAGCCAACGTCAAGAGTTTATCACTGTGTGAAAACAAAAGTTCTGCTGCTAAGTTAACATTTATGGATGAAATTTGATCCTACGACCCTTAGAAGTTACATTCAGGTAAGTGAGAAAAACGCTGTCTCGAGCTTCAGGAGACAGACGTCTGTCATACTGGTTCAGACCTGGTCCAAACAGCTCACTGTCGTCTCGTTTTGTTGTTTAATTCGAACAAGTTTCCCAATGTAAACAAATGGAGATGAGCTCTTTCTGCATGAGGCACACGCAGTAGGGAGGAGAGTGACGTCGACCCAAAATCCCTCTATATGAGTTTTCATTCATCTTGTGTTTTCTGCTGCTGCGGGGCAACGAGGGAGGAGCTGAGGCTGAGCTACGCTGTAGTGCATTGTGGGACCTGTTGTTCAAATTGTTATGTACAAAAGTCTGAGACCCCTGCTCTAAACCTACCCCAAATACCCCCAAAACTCTCCAAAATTCCAAAAGGTTTTACAGCTGCTGAGGCTGTGCAGCACAGGTCTAGTTGCTCACTTGCACTTGAAGATTTCTATTTATTAACTTGGCAGACATGTGTATGCACGTGAGCTCATGTGAGTATTTTCTAAAATTGAAACTGAGAAAAAAGAAAGTTTTGAATCTGCGCATGATCTGTTTAACCACCTGAGCCAAATGACTTTTCAAATCCACGACCAACTCTCCACAGCAGCAGTGTCAGAGGGAGGGGTTTATACTGTATCCCACCTGGGTGCTTTTGCTGTGGCGTCAACTCGATGTGACATGGGAGTGACCTAAAAATGCACTGACCATTGTGGCAGTACAGTCGCGTTTTTTGCACATATAATTGCAAAATGAGCAAACATGTCCATAAACCGTAGAGATTTAAATGTTGACCCCAAACACTCTCTGACAGTGAATAAAAAGTGCATTCTGTGTTTTATTTGACACAAGGTCAAAGAAGGGGAACTTATCCTGTCTGTTAACTCAACCCAGGTTAGTTCTGGCTACCTGATTTTTTCCCCCAACCCAGTTATACCAAAGCATCACTTTGTAGTGGATTAAGTTTAGGCATAGTGAAGTTTAGGGATTTGGGAAAGCTATGGTGCTAACTGGGTCATGTCATTAGAGGAAAAGAAAACAGCGCTTTATCTTTGTTTGCTGATTGGCTGATTGTACTTCCTGCTTTTTGGGAACTATCCTGTAATACCCGACAGTAGCTGGAGTGAATGGATGACAAACATTTCCTCGACTGTGATCACACAAACTTGAAAAAACCTGCTCAAACACTGTATTATGATGCAACTGTTCTGTTCTGCCAACATTACATTCACCTAAATCAACTTCAATCCAAGCGTTTCAAACAAACCCCAGCTTCAGTTGCCTTCATCTGTCTACAGAGCACAGAAGCACAAGTGTTAGCGTGCCTGCGTCGCTCCTACATAAATGCATGAGGCTAGCGTGGTTCGGAGCGCGGCGCAGCTGGACGCGGTGGCTACACAAAGAGCTATTTTTAGCGCTGTAGCTCACCTAGCCGTTAGCGCTGTTTACCGGTCCCTCCAGAGCCTCTGCTGTGTCTCCGCTCGGCTCGGCTCCTCTGGGAACGCAGATGTTACACAGATAGTACGTGTGCTTGTGTAACAGGCACTTTGTGGAGCTGAATGGGAGAAAAGGTTGAATGGAAATAGAAATGTGGGTGTGGAATGTAAAGAAAGAGTCTTTGTGGTTCACTGTATGGCATCAAAGCTACTCAGACATGCTTTTTATTGTTGGGAGCTTAAAGGGACTGTACCTGATTTTTGTATCCTAAAAATGTAAACAAACAGAAATAATTAATTTGAACCTTTTTCCTTCAGGCTACATGATTTCCTCACGTAGCTAATGCATTCTGAGCTTCAGAATTGTTCATCATGATGAGTTTTAATGTTTTTTCACAGCTTTTAACAGCGAGGTGAGTCACTATGCTAACAACAGTTAGCCACAATGCTAAAAACAAAAACAGGAAAAGCTGCACACAAACGGGATTTTATTAGACAGACAGGACTTTGGGGACTAATTTCCACCTGATTAGATACATTAACAAGATACAGTATCAGTGCTAGGGGGAAATTACTTTTAAGTTGTCTTGTTGCAAAAAAATCGAGTACAGTCCCTTTAAACATTTCACTAGATGTATAATTCCATGCCATGTAAGTCAGCTTGACAACAATATTCAGATGATATTTGATTAATCCAACTGAAATGTGTAAACAATGTCTTTAAACTGTTTTGTTCATGGTTGCGTTCTCGTTGCAGAATGTGAGGTCAGAAGTCCAGATGTTGAGTAAAAGCCAGTTTATCTAATTATCAACATTGAGACATCACATGTTTTGACTAGACCCATTAACTTTTGTGTTATCCATAGCCAGGGCCACGGTTTTCACGCACAATTGGGCTATTTTAAGAAAATAGTTTCAGGACAAAATACAGCTCTGCAGGTTGGGGTTTTCTTGGGCTTTTTTAAAAATGTATGCGGCAGAGAATTAAACATGTTACATTTTGTTAAATTTCACCTTAGAACTAGGCTAACAACATTCAGTCGGTGTACGCTGCAGCCCTGAAGCTGCTCACACTCTGAGTGAGGCACTCTCCCGTTTCGTGAGGTCAGAGGGACGTCAGCAGGTGTGCATCAACAAAATACCTAGAGTGGAGCATTCACACATACTTTGAATGTGAACTGTTACACGACACGACTCTCAAGAAATACAATAGCTTAAAAAAAAACTGGGCTAGTTTTTAAAATTTATTTGGGGGTTTTGAGTTGTGATTGGGCAAGATTTCTTCCTTGGACCTGGCAACCCTGGTGTCATGCTGCGTGCAGAGCGGACACCGTCGGAGCGTCCAAAGCGTACAGTTAAGTTGAAAATTGCTTGTTGCTGCGTCTTGTGAAGTACGCCATTGGCCTTATCAGGCGTCGACGCCCGAGTTGGGCTCTGCTGAACTTTCAAGCGTCAGTCGCCCGCGTCCACCAATCAGACACTGCTCTCCTGTGACGTAGTGACGCTGTTGTTCTCCTCTCACATCAAGGGGAAAGAAGGACTGTTTACTGAAGTCTTTTAATCACTTTTTAATGAAAGGTCGCTTGTTTTTGGGCTTTTTTCAAAGGTGTGGTCACTTGTTGCTCTGAAAACCTGGCGACACGGCAAAACAAACAATATGGGACATGATCTGGACTGACACAGTGTTCACATAGATCTATTAAAAATGCTAACCTTTTCTGATAAAAGCAGGAAAAAGTGTCGCTTAGGGGCGTCTACTTTGAAAATTCACAACACTTGAAATTAGACACTTCAACGCTGTCCGGTCTGAGCGCAGCATTACAACACATTTTGGCTGCTCTAGTCACATCTTTAAACAGTAAAGACATATAATGTGTTGACGTCATGTGAAGGGAACCTTTTGCCAGATAAATGTCAAAAGTGATTACTATTACTTTTATGTCCTTAGTAGAACATTTACAGCATTTTTTTAGTTGCCTCTTTTTGTAACATTTATCTATAAATGATAAAGTCTATAATCATTTTTTGGATTCTTGAAAACAACATTCATAATATGATTTAAAATTTGATAAAAGCAAGGCAAAGCAATAAATAAAATGAGAAAAAAATAACTTTTTCTTTGTTTTCCCCTTTCGATACTGGAGGTCCAAGTGTGGGTCTAAATCTGGGTCCAATCAATGATCTCCTTCCAGTTTGTCAAACCTGAGCCTGTCAGATCTCAGAAGTTAAGGAGGTTGGACCTGGTTAGTACTTAAGGTGACCAGACGTTCTGAAAAATTCAACCTCTACTTGAATTCCGGACTAGTTCACTCTCCTGTTGGTGGTTTTGATTGGCGAGATGACTTGCGACTCGGCGGGAAAATAGCTTGATGCGTATTTTGGTGTACCGACGAGCTGAGCGAGCCTGCGCAGCGCACAAGGATGTGGACGGTTCATTATTAAAACAGCTGCGCAGTTGATCGGCAGTCGAACGAGCGGAGATGCATGTAGTGGGCCGTAAGTGAAACGAGCCTGGCGCGTGCCTACGCGAGGAATTTTTCTAGTGTTCCCTCCGAATCCTGTGCGGTGTGTTTGGCCCCTTACGCTCCTTCCGCGCACTGTTGACTTCCCACTTCGCCTCGCAGACGTCAGATACTCTTGTTTGACAATCATATTTTGCGTGCAATCTGCGAATCTAGTATTAGTTAAATGGGTGTTTTTGGTCATTATTCGGTCAATATGGACAGATTGACACAAATTAAAGACTGTTCAAAGCCTCCTGATGTGTGGAACATTATTCTTTTGTCAAAGTGTTTCTAAGATTTCTGTTTCTACACTATGTACTGACTCTTTTGTCATCACACAGAGCTGAGGAGGGTTCTGTTGGGGGGTTTGGTGTGACTTTCTTGTGAAGTGCCTTGTTCACCAGCTCCAGTCCACTGTGGTCTGTATTTGTTAAAAGCTGAGTGGCTTCACATGGATTCCCACAAGAACATTTGCAAACTGACCTGAAAGCCGCATCAGACCGCTGATAAAAATAGACTCTCTAAGGATTCTTGCACAAGTTCAGTGTGCAGGGTGCATTGGTTTGAAGCACTTTGAATTCCTGAGGGACTCAAACTCACACTATGACAGGGGTTAGTGCGGTCCAAGAACAGGTCCTACACCTCTTCTCCAGGAATACAGAGTACAAGCATCTCTGCCATTGTGCTTCATGTATTTGTATATTATCCAATGCTGGTCCAAGTACAGGTCCAAGCATAGATTCAATCACAGGTCCAGCTAGAGTTCTGTTCCAAGGTTAAAGTTCAACTATGGATCCAAGGATGAATTGGTTAATCTAGTTTGGAACAACCAAGTCCTCATTTTCAGACAGAACTATAGTTTAAACTGTTCTACTTGTTTCCTTTGGATTTTTGGTGCATTTGAGAACAATTTGGCCGCACATGTTTGAATATATTTGAAAATACAAACATTTCACACAGTCAGTGCAAGAGTCAGTTTCTCTTTTCAATATAACATTTTACTTTGTCAATAAAGGTCATTTCACTATTCTCGATCTGGTGATTTTTATTTTCTAAACCCGTTTACTTTTCATTTTACACCGTCATGTTGTCTGCCTTAAACGTATGTACTTTTGGTCATAATGTTGACGTCATGGGAACATTAGTCACAAATACAAATGCAAAGAATGAGAAAAGGAGTCTGCATCCTGTTTACATCCAATATGATAACTTCTTCTCCTGTTACCATGCTATGTTGTTGTAAAAGTTGCTTTTAAACCAATCATCGTGAACAGTCAAGAGGCTCAGGATGTATTAGGTAAGTGAGTAAAAGCTTGGTTTGTTCCAGTTTAAGATTGGGCCCAGTGCCTTTAAACGCCTGGGTTAATTAGATAAAGGAAAGTGCACTTCCGACTCTGCTGAGCAGGTCATAAACTTTAATAGTGCACTGCCAGCGAATCAGCCGCTGTCTTATTGATTTTACACAGCCAATGGTCCTGCAGAGCTCCAACGCTGGCCAGGGTGTTTCCCAAGCAGCGGTGCAAGGACCTGAAGAGACACAAGGAGAGAGACAAGTCTGAGACAAAGAGACAAGTCTGAGACAAAGAGACAAGTCTGAGCAAAGAGACAAGTCCAAGAGAGACAAGTCCAAGACAAAGAGAGACAAGTCCAAGTCAAAGAGAGACAAGTCCAAGTCAAAGAGAAGTCAGAAAAGAGACAAGTCTGAGTCAAAGAGACAAGTCAAGAGAGACAAGTCCAAGTCAAAGAGACAAGTCCAAGTCAAAGAGAGACAAGTCTGAGTCAAAGAGAGACAAGTCCAAGTCAAAGAGACAAGTCCAAGTCAAAGAGAGACAAGTCCAAGTCAAAGAGAGACAAGTCCAGTCAAAGAGAGACAAGTCCGAGTCAAAGAGAGACAAGTCCAAGTCAAAGAGACAAGTCCAGTCAAAGAGAGACAAGTCCAAGTCAAAGAGAGACAAGTCCAAGTCAAAGAGAGACAAGTCCAAGTCAAAGAGAGACAAGTCCAAGTCAAAGAGACAAGTCCAAGACAAAGAGAGACAAGTCTGAGTCAAGAGAGACAAGTCCAAGTCAAAGAGACAAGTCCAAGTCAAAGAGAGACAAGTCCAAGTCAAAGAGAGACAAGTCCAAGTCAAAGAGACAAGTCCAAGTCAAAGAGAGACAAGTCCAAGTCAAAGAGACAAGTCCAAGACAAAGAGAGACAAGTCCAAGAAAGAGAAAGTCTAGTCAAAGAGAGACAAGTCCAAGTCAAAGAGACAAGTCCAAGTCAAAGAGACAAGTCCAAGTCAAAGAGACAAGTCCAAGTCAAAGAGAGACAAGTCCAAGTCAAAGAGACAAGTCCGAGTCAAAGAGACAAGTCCAAGTCAAAGAGAGACAAGTACTGATTACATCTTGTATTTCTACAAGTGTATAATAATCGATCTGTATACATGATATGTTTTTATTGATTTCAGATTTCAGATTTAAGTAATGGACACGACTTTTGTCAGTAAAAAACAACACAAAGTTACAAAGAGTATTAACTCGATTCTCAGCTCGCGTGACGTCTTCTTTCCATCACTGCCTCCAGTAAAACATCCACATCTGCTCCAACATGCCTCTGCGCTCTCATGAATAAAAAACACTCGTAAAGATAGATTGGAACGAGAGACAGAGAGAGTAGAGAGTGGAGAGAGAGAGAGTAAAGGAGAGAGAGAAGATCCATTCTAGCGACAGTATGTGAACATAAAGGTTTTGTGTCGACCAGAGAGATCCTGCAGAATCACTGAGGTGTGAGCTTTAGGGGGAAGGGCCGACATCGAGACTGAGAGAACGGGATTAAAGGACCAGGATGTGGACTGAGAGGGGGAGGAGAAGAAGACCCAGAAAACCAGAGAGAGAAAAGAGAGAGAGGGAGAGGAGAAAGAAAGAGAGAGAGACATGGAGAGGAAGAGAGAGAGAGAGAAGAGAAAGAAGACAGAGAGAGAGTAGGGAGAGAGACATAGAGAAAGGCAGAGCAGAGAGAGATAGAGCAAAAGACAGAAAAGGGAGAGAAAGAGTGAGACAGAGAGAGAGGAGGGAGAGAGAGACAGGCACGGAGAGAAGCGAGGAGAAAGAGGCAAAAGACAGAAAAGGGAGAGAAGAGAGAAGAGAGAAAAGGAGAGAGGAGAAAGACACAGAGAGAGAGACAGGGAGAGGAGAGAGAGAGAAAAAAAAAGAAGAGGAGGAGAGAAAAGAAAAAAAGAGAGAGGAGGGAGAGAGTCAGACACAGAAAGAGAGAGAGAGCAAAAGACAGAAAAGGAGAGAAAGTGAGAGAAGAGAGAGAGACAGAGAAAGAGAGAGTCAGAGAGAGGAGAAAGACATAGAGAGAAACACGGGAGATGAATGAGAGATACATAGAGAGAGAGAGAGGAGGAGAGAAATCAGAAAGAGAAGAGAGGGGGCAGAGAGAGTGAGAAGAGAAAGAGAGAGAGTAGGGAGAGAGACAAAGAGGAGGGAGAGAAAGTGAGGAGAGAGAGAGAGCAAAAGACAGAAAATGGAGAGAGAGTGAGACAGAGAGAAGAAAGATACAGAGAGAGAGAGAGAGAAAGGTGAGGGATAGAAAGAGAGAGAGAGGAGAGAGAGACAGAAAGAGAGAGAGGAGGGAGAGAGACAGACACAGAGAAAGCGAGGAGAGAGGGAGCAGAGAGAGAGAGAGAGCAAAAGACAGAAACGGATGAGAGAAGACCGAAAGAGAGAGTCAGAGAGAGGAGAAAGACACAGAGAGAGAGAGGAATGACAGAGAAAGAGAGAGAGGAGAGAGAGACAGAAAAAAGGAGAGGGAGAGAAAGAGAAACAGAGAGAAGGAGAAGAGAAAGAGAGAGGAGGGAGAGAGAGGAGAGAGAGTGTTGAAGAGAAGAAAACCTCCGCCTGCAGTCACAGCCCAAACGCTCTGTCCTAATTGCAGTGTGATTAAACTAAAGAATATCTGCTGAAATATTAAAGTCGCTCGTTGGTTTGGTTTCTGAGGTGGAGGAAGACTCTTCAGAGCTAATGGACGCTAATGAGACCACTTTGAGTTTCATTCACAAATAGTGCTCTGGCGTTTGCAGACAAGCGCAGGAGAAGAGACGTTTAGTTTCATGGAAGCAGATGACACAAGTTTAAGCTTGAGTGTGGTTTTTTTTATGTCAGTTAAACTCGTGTGTGAGTTGTTTCTCTCTCCACTCTCTCTCATCTTTCCCTCTGCCCCCCCTCTCTCTCCTCATTCCTTCTCCTTTTTGCTCTCCTCTCTCTCGTACTTGTCTCTCCTTTCTTCTCTCTCTCTTCTCTCCTTTTCTCTCTTTCTCTTTCACCCCCTCTCTTCTCTCCCTCCTCTTCTTTCCTCTTCTCTCTTATCTCTCTCTTCTTTGTCTCTCTCTCTCTCTTCTCTCTCCCCTCTTCTCTCTCTCTGCTCCCTCTCCTCTCTTTTCTCTTTCTCCTCTCTTTTCTCTCTCCTCTTCTCTCTCTTTCGCTCTTTCCTCTTTTCTCTCTTCTTTTCTCTCTCCTTTCTCTTTTTCTCTCTCTCTCCTCTTTTTCTTCTCTCTCCTCTTCTATCATTTCTCCTCTCTCTTTGTCTCTCTTCTCTCTCCCCCTCCCCTCTCTCTCTCTCTCTCTCTCTCTCATATAACTTAAAACTCTCAGTTGAAAATCTTTGACTCACTTAAGTTCCATCAACACAAAGATTTCAGTTTGGTTTTGAAGACGTTGGTCTAAAGTCTGACAGACCCTGTGACTGCATTTGGATCGTATCAAGTCTTGTTTATGGCACAAGTGTTACAGTTCACTGACTAACCCTGATATAGAACTGTGCACTGTGACAGGTCAGAAGGTCAGTACGTTAAAGGAACTTTAATAAATGTGTCTGTGTTTTATATTTAACAGTAAGAGTCAAAAAGAGAGAGAGAGAGAGAGAGAGAGAGGAAAGAGAGAGAGAAAGGAGAGCACAAGATAGAGACAGAGAGAGAGAAAGGAGAGACAGGAAAGAGAGAGAGAAAGGAGAGAGCGAGATACATAGAAAGAAAGGAGAGAGAAAAGAGAGAAAAGAAAGGAGAGAGAGAAAAAGAGAGAAAGGAAAGAGAGAGAGAAAGGAGAGCGCAAGGAAAGAGAGAGAGAAGAAAGAGAGAGAGAAAGGAGAGAAAAGAGAAAAAGGAGAAAGCGAGAGAGGGGAAAGAGAGAGAGGGAGAAAGAGAGTGAGGGGAGAGAGAAAGACAGAGAGGAGAGAGAGAGACAGAGGAAAGAGAGAAATGAGAGGAGAGAAAGAAGAGAGAGTGGTGAGAAAGAGAGAGAGAGAGAGAAAGGAGTGAGAGAGGAAAGAGAGAGATAGTCAGAGACATAGGGGAGAGAGAGAGAGAAAGACAGAGGAGAGAGAGAGAGAGAGACAGACAGAGAGTGGGAGGTAAAGGGAGAGGCCAAACTCAGCTAACATTTTAAGGCAGAACTTGTGTTTGTATTTGTAGGTCAAACAGCTACAGTGAGTGAGCTGGAGTGTGATTATACTCGGAAGAAAAATACATTACAAATAATTGTTTTGCCTGCGGTCTGTCATTAAAACAAATGAATAAAACAGGAAATAAGTTGATTGTTTAAAAGTATAATCTGGGAGCAGACCCCTACACCCCTGTGCACTGAAAAAACGGACTTTTCGGGTAGTAATATTTATAATATATAAATAAATAATCTTTACTCTCTAAAATAGACTAATGTCAAATAATAACTCTTATTTAAAAGCCTTTATATCTAAATGTTTTAATTGTTGAATAATTTAACATTTATTCTAATATTTCCTTTGGGCAAATTGTAAAAAGTGTGAGTAATTACTATAAAAAATGAAGTAACTTTTAAACATATATCATACATATAGATGTAAAAATAAGTTAAGAAAATCATTTAAATTTTAAAGTATATAAATACATAAGGGTTATGTAATAAACTCAAAACCTTACTTGCTTTTTAACTTTAAATTTCAATTACTTTTTTGGGATAAAACAATATAACATTTACTATTAAAACGTAAGCAATAAAAAATATTGCAAATTGTCACAGCATTTTTTAAATTAAATCTTAATAGTTGTTTTTTTCAGTGTGTGCTGCTCTGTGCCCAGCCTTTCACCTTGGGATTGTACAGCCTTTGTGGAATAAACTAAACATACAATGAATGTAGCTCCAGAACGTTGTGTGATGAGCCATTCAAACATCCTGACTGTGAAGACGTCCAAAACCACGGCGAACACTACTTACTCACGGATGGTCTGCCGCGTGCCGATTGGCTGACGATCCAGATGGTCTGACAGAAGCCCCGCCCCTCGGCTGTGTTATGAATGCATGAGAGCGCACATGCAGCTGAGTCACACACATCAGCTGCTTTTGTGGGGGACGCTTGGGTTTCTTTTCCTGGAGAGTGTCCTGTGACCCAAAAAAAGAAAGGAAATAATAAATAAATGGAAAATATTACAGGAGCACGCTGTCATGTTTGACCAAATAGACTAAAAGCATGTTTTTAATGTATAAATAATAAATATGTGTGTCTTTACTCTGATTCAGCTGCCACAAAACGTACTCACATTTGAGAACTACGCAAACAGAAGCTCGGCGCACATACCGAGACTCACTGTGCTCATGGGCCCGGGCAGAGGCGCTGTGGGGCGGGGGCAGTCGCTTTAGGCTCTGTGCGGTGCGTAGTGCTGGGCGATATGAAAAAAACTTATATCCCGATATAGATTTTTTATATCACGATAACGATATATATCACGATATACCATAATTAAGTATGTTTTCAATTATTCACTGTAAAGTTTGACACTATTTCATTGCTTACTTTTCTCCAATTTTATTTTGAAGTGAATTTAACTGAACTGTCACAAATGAGACTCATTATAGTGAAGAGGAAAGAGAAAAGTCATGTTTTCTATGTTTATAATTGTATTAAAACATGTTTATGTATTAAACAATATTTTCCAATTGTGTAAATGCTGTAAAATAAAAATAAATTCATTTATAAAACAATTTGCTAATTTACTCATCAAGTAAAGTTAGATTAAACAAAACAAAAATACAGTTTTTATTGAAATTTAAGCTTATTTGTGCTGTATTAGGCACTGGCCCTTTAACATCTACAGGTTGGGGCTGTAGTTAGCGCTTTAGTTTCCTCTCGCCAACACAGCCACATGTCAAAGTAAACTACGTTGCAAAGGGATTTGAGCACTTTGTCCCGTTCATCAGCGCTGTTTCGCTGGTGTTTAGCGGAGCGTTATTGGGTCATCAGCGGGCAGTGCGTGCATGGAGACAGGCGGAGCGCTCCACGAAGCTCTGGCTGCAGACCTGCACCGAGAGCGCGCGGACCGACAGGCAGAGTGAACGTGGATATAGCGGGACGTGCACACGGCAGGCAGGGCGCGGTGAAACACTGGCGAGAGAGACAATGAGTGGTGAAGGAAAAAGAGAGCCACACCGGCTGTCGGCGCTGACTGCAGCCCAGGCCACTCCTCCTTCCCCGGACAGCGCTCTTTACCATCTCTCTCTCTCTTTTGACGCGCTCAAAGACGTGTTCGCTGGTGCGCTGGGCGAGAGAAAGAAAGGGCGACTCTGACGATGTACAAAAACTACTTTAACTATGGTTTTGTTGAAGTCACGCTATAAACGTGCGACAAAGCACGTTTAATACCACACACACGACTTATTTGCTGAAATGATTGATAAAATTAGGTTACAGACGATAGAAACGATAGAAGAGAAATGGCACGATAGACGCTTTTCTATCGTCCCACGATATGTATCGTTATATCGCACAGCCCTAGCGGTGCGTATGTTCACTTCTTCCCGACCCACAGCACCTCTGGCTCATGAGCACGGTGAGTTTCGGTATGTGCGCCGAGCTTCGCGTAGTTCGTGCACACTTTTACAACTGTTCCTTAAGCTGTTTGTTTGCCGCTGTTACCGCCATCGCTGCGACAAAAGAGTACGCTTTTGGAGTAAACAACTGTGTCATGACAGGCTTCATAATAAAAAAAAAAAACAAATCTATCTGTTAATACTGTATTTAAGACAATAAACCAGCCTGAGAGTCACAGTAAACGTGGACATGGATGACATGATTGAAAACAAGAACAGAAAATACACAATTATACATTCTCCACCTTCTGTTGTAACGTGTCTGATGTTTAACTTTGGCCTCCGGGGTCGTAGCTGTTATAAACGACTTGTTTTGGTGCCCAATATTCTGAGTTGGATCACTAGCACTAGCCCAGCCGCGCTCTCTGTTTGACTGACAGATGAACGTGCCTTGCGTGTCATGTACGTCTGCGTGACGACGCACAGCGTAGGTGCAAGCACCGCAAGTCCCATTAGTTTACATTGTGAGGCTGAAACTAGAAAAAAACACTCTTACATTAGATTCAATGGAAGCAGCGGGTGTGATTTGAAGTTAGGTTGAGATCGCACCAAAAGAGGCGGGACTATGCACCGGCAGACGAAAATAAGCTCCTCTGATTGGACAATGATGTTTAATGGTATTTCAGTCAGGTTTTAATCGGTTTTGATGAACTTTAACTACACATCTCGCTCATTTTTTCCTCTTTTTGTTGGCGGTGCGTCCTCTAGCTATATTTTTTCAACATTATGGCAACACACTTTCGGTCAAAACTATATTTTTCAGTTTTTCCGAAATTGCATTTATCTTTACACATTGGTCGAAACTGTCTAGGATCGCATTATTGAGACAAATGATTTCCACTTACAACAACTTTCAATCAGCTAAATAAACCTGCACTGTAGATCTAGTTAAATACATTACCATGTGTAAATCCATGGGGGACAGTAGGAGACTTCTCATTGGTATTCAGGTTTGTGCAGAGCTGGAGGCAGTGGTTGTTAAAGCAGCTGAGTGAGCAGTGTGCAAAGTGCAGAAGGATTACACCGATAACTCACAGGACGAGCTCCAATACACTGCATCCATCATGGAGAAGACACAAGCTCACGTCACTTCGAAGAATGTTTACCTGCTGACTTTTAAAACACATTATAAACGAGGAGAGATTGTCCTGTTTGAACCAGAGAGCTACTTTTACTAAACAAACTCCTTTAACAGAAGTCAATATAACTGCAATGACAGTTGAACCATTATACATTCATTTGTGATACACATATGATGAACTGTTTGGGTTGAACTTGTATACAGTGTAGTAAAGCACATATGAGAGTTAGGTGTTTCTCACATCAGATCAAATCAAATCAATTTATTTTTGTATAGCCCAAAATCACAACAACAGTCGTCTCTGGGGACTTCCCAAGATTATTAATTTTAGCAAAGGAAATCAAAATAAAACAATACATATTCAATGAAACATTTGATCAAAGCAGATTATTAGTAGAGCAAATGAATGATTGTCCAGAGCATCCCCTGTCCTTAGACCCTCCTTCTGTCTTTAGACCCTCCTTCTGTCTTTAGACCCTCCTTCTGTCCTTAGACTCTCCTTCTGTCCTTAGACCCTCCTTCTGTCCTTAGACTCTCCTTCTGTCTTTAGACCCTCCTTCTGTCCTTAGACCTTCCTTCTGTCCTTAGACACTCCTTCGGCACGGTGGCTGAGCGGATAGCGCTCTTGCCTCACAGCAAGAAGGTCGCGGGTTCGATTCCCGCACTGGCCCGGGCCTTTCTGTGTGGAGTTTGCATGTTTCTCCCTGTGTCTGGGTGGGTTTCCTCCGGGCACTCCGGTTTCCCCACCAACCAATAACATGCATGTTAGGGTAATATCCTCCAGCTACGGTAGTCCTGACCAAGCCTAGCAACTATATCTGGAGATGGGTCCCCGAGCGCTGCACTGCAGCGATCACTGCTCCTGAGGAGATGCCCCAGAGGCTTTAAAGGATCCAGGGTCAAATGCAGAGGACAAATTTCCCTTTGGGGACAATAAAGTATACCTTAACCTTAACCTTCTGTCCTTAGACCCTCCTTCTGTCCTTAGACTCTCCGAGAAGGAGAGTCCTTAGACTCTCCTTCTCGGCAAGGAAAACCTAAAAAAAACCCTAAAGGAAAAAGAGAAACCTGGAGGAGAACCACAGTGAAGAAGGGATCCACTCCCATGGACGGACAGGCTGTAGATGTAACTAAGACTAAAGTTACAGAGTTTTGTTTGTAGAGCCTGAGTCCATAAGCAGAGGGAAACATTAAGGTTAAGTTAAGGTTAAGGTACACTTTATTGTCCCCATAGGGAAATTTGTCCTCTGCATTTGACCCTGGATCCTTCAATGCCTCTGGGGCATCTCCTCAGGAGCAGTGTTCGCTGCAGTGCAGCGCTCGAGGACCCATCTCCAGGTGTTGTTGCTAGGCTTGGTCAGGACTACCGTAGCTGGAGGATATTACCCTAACATGCATGTTATTGGTTGGTGGGGGAAACCGGAGTGCCCGGGGAAAACCCACCCAGACACGGGGAGAAACATGCAACTCCTCACAGAAAGGCCCGGCCCATGCGGGAATCGAACCCGCGACCTTCTTGCTGTGAGGCAAGAGCGCTATCCGCTCAGCCACCGTGCCGCCAACGACTCATCTAGCAGGACCAGGACAGGCCAATCCTGGAGAGGGAGGTGGGGTGGAGGTCCAGGCATCAGTGGTCCGGCCCACGTCACTGGAAAAGCAGCATCTGAAACAGTTACACTCCCGAGAGGGAGTGGGACAGGAGACAACGAGTGAAGAGCAAAGAACGGACTAGAGATGAACTGTAGTTTATTATTCTTTACAAGAAAGGCAGAAGTGAGAGGACAGACTTTCCCCAGTATAATTGCTCCTAGGGCAGCCTGACTAGAACTATGGGTTTAGAGTCTGTTCCTAACTGACCTGATCATAAGCTAATCCGAGAGGAACGTTTTGAGCCTAATCTTAAATGTAGAGACTGTGTCAGCGTCTTTGACATGAGCAGGAGCTGATTCCATAGCCAGGGGGCTTGATAGCTAAAGCTCTGCCTCCTATTGTGCTTTTAGAGACTCTAGGAACCACCAGAAGTCCAGCATCTTGAGAGCGAAGTGAACGGTTAGGATGATAAGGAATTATTTCATCTTTGATATAAGAAGGGGCCAATCATTTAAATATTTATAGGTTAGAAGAAGAATTTTAAATTTGACTCTATCTTTTAGTACCCGTTAGTACTATGCGCTGCATTTTGAACTAATTGAAAATCAGGAATTGAGGAATTGCTTACTTTGCCTGTTCGAAGAATCTGGCACCAGAGAAAAGCTACTCACTCAATACTCACCCTCCCTCAGTTTCAACACATTTAACTCTTTCACTGCCAGCCCCATTCTCACTTTGACCTCCTTCCCTGCAGACCTTTTGGCTCATTTTAAACATTATTCACAGCTCCATCAAAAACCTTGTGCAACTAAAATCATGACATGTTATACAGCACTTGAGACTACAGTGTCTACTTTCATTAAAAAAATAATTGTTATTCTACATTAATCTGTTCTCTTTTTATAGACATTTGAAATTTGTTGTTTTCATTAGATTTCAGCGTTTGACCATAAACTTTTTATATAACGCCTTCTTTTAAATTAAACTTCATGTCATTGTTATTTTTGATACGTTTTTGAGGAAAAAAAATAGAAAGAAAAGTAAAAAAAAGGCGTTTGTGGTATAAAATAAACTATACAATGAGCTGTGTGTCAAGAGTTGAGTGACAAATGACCCTCAAGAAATGTCTGTCCTACTTTTTGGTGAAAGAATGAGCCACTACAATGAAATAATGTTTTTAGGATAAAAATACAAGCTTCACGCGGTTAAAACAATGAGGACGAGTGTCTTTTTCATCTTTAAACCAACAAAAGCAGTTATACAGATTCTACAGATTCAGACGCTTTCACAGGGCAAAGATTATATTTAACCCTCCAAACATGAGGAAATACAGTAGTTTTACTCACTCTGACACTTATGGATGCTCACAGAAGAGGAACTTTAGTTTTTCTCTTCCAGACTCGCTGCATGTGTCGTTCTCCTCAGAGTCCTAGTCCTGTCCTAGTCCAGTCCTAGTCCTTGTAGGATCGTCTTTTCTTCATTTTAAAGATCAAATATCTGCTCTAAACTCACTCAACTATGTTTTAGTCCAAGATGTGTGGCATGTAATCCGTTTGAAAAGAAGTCGATCCTTTATAAGCAGATGATCATGTAAACACAGCCGACTGCGCTGCGTAATGTAAACAGAAAATGTGCATTTTCGCTCCTGTGACTTCCTCTGCCCTTTGTGCTAATGCGATACTGCCCTCAGGTGGTGAATCTATGAAACTGCATCATGTTTTTTATGCTGATGACACGTTGTCAGAGAGCCTTCTATCGCCGTATATAATACAAAGCTTATGACGAGAATTACCGTCACTGGCAGGGGAAATTAAGATGGTGGACGCAGCTGTCATTTGGATTTGAACTGTCAGGAACATATCAAGTCCTTAAAACCTGAGCAACAAACCACACTGAGAGCCTTCAGACTGAAAAAATCCTCGTGCAACACATTTACAGTGACATGTTGTTCGACGTGTGGCTGTTTCAGTCTCAGGTCTGGGTTTCTGTGATTGTTTGACTCAGTGCTGGCAAACTGAAACTGGCTGGGACTGGCTTCTCAGGCAAATGTTTACAGGCAGCAACAGAAATGGCACAGCCCAGTTTTTAAAACAACGAAACGTACGACAAGCACATTTTCACATCTTTTTTAACGTCAATATGTTACGAAAAGCCAAAATGCAAAATAACCATGAAATTTGGTTGAAGCCAAGTGGCAACAATTTCTTTGGATTTAATGGACCAGACAGCGCTTAAGCGTCTAACTTTGTGCCCAATGCACGTCAAGACACTTGGGGGACAAGGACACCTTATTACGCCCCAACACGCTTCTTGCGTTCCCGCTTGTTTGTAAATATCACGTTGAGAGAGAGAAGGGACAGAGAGATAGATGCTTGCTGCATTTATAAAACATAGGTTACCCAGTCACACAACTTTCTCCTCCAGTGTCCTTTTACTGTCTCTGTCCTCAAGTGTTATGTGTTAAACACATCAACAAGCATTTTTAATAGATCCATGTGAGCAACTTTAATAAACAGTCGTCCTTTCCCCTTGATGTGAGAGAAGAACAGCAGCATGTCACGAGGCTCTGATTGAGAGACTGACAGGCTTATCCTATACATGCAGCTCCGCTCCGTTCTGACTGCCGGATCAACTGTGCAGCTGTGTTAATGAATGAAGACCGTTCCACATCCTCCGTATGACCTGCGCAGAGCTCCGCCTCAGCTCCGTCCCGTACGACCAAAATACAGATCAAGGCTATTTTCTTCTCCGCCCGAGTCCGGCCAAGTCAATCTCCACCAATCAAAACGCACCAAACAGGAAAAAGAAAGTGACTATGTCCGGAATTACAAAGTAAAATTACTCCACACGTACTTTGTTTGATCACATAATGAAAAATTTAGTTTTACATCAGAATCAGAAAGAATTTTATTGCCATTGTCAGTGAACAAACAGAATTCACAGACTAGGAACTTGCTGCGGTGCTAATGTGCAACATATAACACAGAAAACAGAAGCACCAGAGCGCCTCCGCCATCTTGGTGTTTTACATAAAGTTTCTTGATATTTGGACACAGCAGACTGTTAACTACAGACTATGACAGTGACACCTGGACAGGACAACGTTTGTGCTCGTAACAGTTAAAGCCTCTTTACCCTCCGCGGAGGAGGAAACACGTCCTTCTGTTGTGATCACGTGAAACACAGGAGTCGTCTGTGCTCCTGATAGAGTTATTTGATCTTTAAGAGGACTTTTATTTCATAAACTCGTGTTTTTGGCGCATGTCTTCTTGAGCTCCTCGGGGCAACGCAGCCCTGAGGAGTGGACTGGAGCGGAGACAGTGGACGAGGGGTCTGCGGCAACTTTCGGAGGCGGACCGGGGCGGAGCGGAGCTGCATGTAGTGGGATCCCGCTTTACACTTCCTGAAGATGGATTTTTTTAACTTCTGCATCCGTTGAACGCTTTGTGCGAATTTGTCCAGAATTCGCAAGACACCTCATCTTCAGAGACATGAAGACCACCACATATTCACTTAAAAGCTCAAGACGCTGGTTTACATTGAATATGGATTCAAAAACACAAATACGCTGTCCAGTCTGAACGCACCATAACAGCTTTATTTACAAGTTTAGGCTTCACGTTACTAATATAGGACTGGGGATTGGAGCAGATTTACTTGTTAAACCCAAAGAAATGCAGCCATGGCTTCAACTAAAATACGTGTTTTTTTTACGTTTTGGCTTTTCATAACATATTGACATAAAAAGGTGAGAAAACGTGCATGTTGTATGTTTTTGACATTTTGTTGTAAATCTACGCTTTAAGCAAAAAAGCCGACAAAAACAGTTGAAATCAAAGCTCTAACGGATCATAAGACAGCACTTTTGTAAAAGACATGAAATTGTGAGTTGGAATTTTTGAAAATATGGCTCAATCTAAGAAAACCCCAAAGGACCATGAGGGTTAAGCTGTATTTTTTACTAATATTAATACTACAAAGGCACATCGGGCTATTTAGGGAGGCATTTAAGTTTAAGCCCCAAAATGCAATACCTCTTTCTCTACTTGAGCCCTATCATACATGGAAGTGTGCGTGCTGTGTCCTGAAGTAATGAGACTGCAGCACACTTCAGCACACTTCAGTCCTGTGTGTGTGTCTGTGTTCGGTCCCAGGACAGAGCCACAGATCTCACTCTGCTCTCTGCATCAGTCTGCTGCAGGGCGGGTCTCACTGCAGCGGACCCCGTCTCCCCCTCCAGACACACACACACACACACACACACACACACCAGGAGCAGAGCAAACAAACGACCAACTTTGTCAGTCAGAGCCCAGCAACAACTTGTTCTCATTTGCATTTTTCATTCTCGTGGATAAATCTTCTTTGTAAACAGTCAAAACCAAAATCAGTCCAAACTACGGTGTGTTTCTACAATCACAAAGCTCTTCTTAACTCTCTCTCTCTCCATCCTTTCTTCTTCTCTCTCTCCTCTCTCTCCTCTTCTCCCCCCTCTCGCCTTCTCTCCCTCTCCTTTCCCTCTCTCTCCTCTCCTCCTCTCTCTGCTCTTCTCTCTCTCTTCCCTCTCCTCTCTCTCACTCTCTCTTTCTCTCTCTCTGCTTTCTCTCTCCTCTCAATCTCATTTCTCTCTCTCTTCTCTGTCCTCTCCCTCTCTATCTCTCCTTCTCCTCGGTCTCCCTCGCTCTCTCTCTCTCACCCCCCCCTCTCTCTCTGTCGCTCCCCTCTCTCTCTCTTGCTTTCTCTCCTCTCTCTCACTTTCTTCTTTCTCTCTTCTCTCTCTCTCTCTCTCTCTCTCTCTCTCTCTGGTACAGCCTCAGGAGTACAGGCTGTGTGCTCTCTGCTCTATTACATGACACTTTATTATTGATAAAGTGAGAGAAGAGTCCTGCTCCTGGACACTTCTAACCACCCACAGTTTGTTTCACTCCTTCTATCGACGCTGGGCTGAGCTGGGCTGAGCTGGGCTGAGCTGAGCTGGGCTGGGCTGGGCTGAGGGTGCGAGTTGAATTGTGCGTTTCTGTGTTTTTTTCAGTGGGCTATGCAGTTCTGAACCGCTTCACCTGGAGCTCGCCGTGTGCTTACATAAGCTCCTCACTCTGCTCCACTCTGAGCCACTCACTGCACTGACCCGGCTTTGTGAATGGAACTAAAGAGAGAGAGAGAGGGAGAGGGAGGGGGAGGATGGGAGAGAGAGGGAGAGGAGAGGGAGGAGAGAGAGAGAGAGAGAGAGAGAGAGAGAGAGAGAGAGGGATGGTGAGAGCAAAGAGGAGCAGGAGAGATAGAGAGGAGAGAGAGAGGGGACCGGGAGAAAGAGGAGGAGAGAAAGATGAGAGACAGAACAAACAGAAAAGAAAGATAGAAAGCAAATTGGGATAAGAGATTGAGCGAAGGAAGAGAAAGATACACAGAGTGAATGAAAAAGAGAGGAGAGAGGAATAAAGAGGGGGAGAAGGAAAAATAGAGTAGAGGAGAAAATAAACAGAGAGAGAGAGAGGGAAAAGAGAAGAGATGAGAGGAAGAAAGAATGAAAGAAGAAAAAGCATGAAAATGAAACACTGGATAGAGCTAAAGAAAGAGAGATACGGAGGAGTAAAAAAAGGGGGTAGAAAAAGACAAGAGAGAAAGAGAGAGAGAGAGAGAGAGGGAAGAAGGGAGAGGGAGAGAGAATTCGAGTGAATTACAAACAGAAGTGAGAGAGTTAAAGAGCATCGCTGCCCTCTGGTGGTGAAAACACAGTCTTACATGAAGCAGGAGATTCTGACAGAGATGTGTTTATTCTGATGCTGTGGCTCTGGTGAAGAGAGGAGAAGAGAGGAGAAGAGAGGAGAAGAGAGGAGAAGAGAGGAGAAGAGAGGAGGAGAGAGGAGAAGAGAGGAGAAGAGAGGAGAAGAGAGGAGGAGGAGTCTGCAGGAGACTTCAGATAAAGGTCAGAGCATTATACACATTACATCTGGCATGTCCAAACTGTGGCCCGAGGCACAATGTGGCCCTTTTTGTGATCAGATTTAGATGAACACTATATGTGACTGTTTATTGTTCATAAAATACATTTTTTTATGGTTTATTTGGTCCTTTATGGTAAAAATGCGATTTTTTAAAGATACATGTCTTACAGCTGATGGATTCGGTTGGATATGCCTGATCATGATGCATCTCCATTCACTCAACATTGTTGTTATTCAAATACTTAAAACTATTCAAGCCATGTAAAAGTATATTTCAGTCACTTGGAAATAAATTACTAACTTTCTAAAATTAAAAATAATAATTTATTATTTTTGGATTGGATATCCTATTTTTCACACTGCTGTGTGCAACAGGACTTTAAGTATAATCAGATGTAGTCTATAGTCGTGTTCAAGATGGTGAAGGCGGTGCAGTCGGCTCGAGGCGTTAAGGGGGGTCGGGTCTGACGACAGCACTGTCCGTAGCACTGATGATCTCTTGCGCTGTCATCTGACAGGACCCCCCTTAACGCCTCGAGCCGACTGCACCGCCTTGACCATCTTGAACACGACCTATGTGTGAGACCCAGTGCTCTTATTGGACAGATCTGCTGTGGAGGCGGGGCCAACATGTTATCTAAATATGTGGGGAAAAGCTAAAAATAAGTCCATTCTGGAGTGTTTTATGTTGGTCTACAAATCTAAGGACTGGTGAAGCTGGTGTTACAGCTGAGACCTGGTTTGACAGATTTGGGGTTTTGAGCATTTGTTCCGCAAAAGCTGAAGGTAAATCAGGTAAAAATGAGATTTAGAACATAAAAGTACTCAAAAAAAAAAAAAGTCATATTAAAATGTTTGAAAATTTGTAGAATATTTTTTTTATTTGTGAGCTTACAGTAGAAGTCTGATTGGTCCAGATTTGACTCTAAATAAGAGTCACAATGTGATTTTTATCTTTAACATTTCCTGCTTCATAGTTTGTTTTATTCAAATACTGAACAAAATGGATTTTTCAAGAAAAAGTGGGACGGTCCTTTGAAGAGATGCCAGAATGAGAAGGGTTGGTGCGGGGGGTCGTAGCTGTTAAACACAGTTTGTTTGAGAGCTGAATAATCAGAGTTGGGTCAGTAGCACACACCACACTGGCCACATGAACACCTACCATCCAAACTAAGGTCCTATTAGTTTACATACAATCACACCAAAAGAGGCGGGACTATAAGCTCTTCTGATTGGACAAGGATGTTTTTAAGCATTTTAATCAGGTTTTAATCGGTTTGATCAACTTTAACTTTAACACCTCTCTCATGTTTTCCCCTTTGTGTTGGTGCCTCGTACCTGTCGCCCCAGTGAATCCTGATCCTAACCTGCCCAAGCCCCAGACCTAAACCTACTCATGCCTAAACCTGTTCAACCCAAAGAAAAGGTCGCCACGTGGCTTCAACCCAAACTCATGGTTATGGGTTTTTTGTAACATATTGATATAAAAAAGGCAAGAGCATGTGCATTGTATGTTTTTGTCATTTTGTTGGATATTTTCTGCTTTTTTATGATACTCAGACACTTTCTTCAGATTTCCTGAAGCATGACACTGAAGTATAATGATGAAGAACGCTCCAAACTAATTGTGTCTCATTAAATTTCTCTAAGTTTATGAATTTGATTTTTCAAACCCAGAAAATGACACAAAGTTACTTTAAAAATCAACCCAGTTTTGAATGCATCTGTTCTAAACGGTCACTTGTCTGTGACCCAGATTGGACTTCAGTCTCTTAGTTTAGATTAGTACCAGCTGTAAATATAATTGATAGTTTCAAGTAAAAAAAAAAAAAGTGACATTACAGGAGATTGTGATGTCATCAGTTACAAACAGGAAGTACATTTTGAATCCAAAAAACTGAGATGAATTTTGTAAAAAAGCTATTAAATGATAAATATGAAATTTTAAACGTATACTTTAGTTTATATTCATTTGGAGGATAAGGGTAGTTTAGTGTTAGTAAAACTACAAAATAAAAGTATGAGATCTGCTGATCCACCACAACATGGAGTTACTATTACAATCTTTCTATTCTTTATCATAACTCTTGTAATAAGTGTTGATATTTTACTGAAACTCGTGAAAAGCCTTTACTAGCACAGACACGTGAAAACCCTGAGCCTGGAGCTCCATCTGGTGGATAAGACAGAGAAATGCAGACTGTGGATGGCTGCTCTCGTGGATGTTTGTGTTTCTGCTGCTTTTGATGCGTTTTATCAGAAATACAGAGTCATTTCTTTTTGAAACAAGAGCAGTGTGTGTGACACTTGTTCTATAACACAGACATTGGATACACCATTAGAGTTGTTGCTGTGATTGGCTAAGCACAAATAAGGTCGGCCCCACACCCAATCAGCTCCAAGTATTTCACTAAACATCCCACCTTTTTACAAACACTTTCAGAGAGTCAAGTCCCAGATGGATATAGTGAGAACTCAGATAGTTCAACACAGATCCATCTGGAGTGAGCCAGGTTAGGAAACACAACCATTTAGAAAAAATAAATAAAAACAAAAATAAACACCTGTTTGTCAATAATAAAAAAATGTGCTTGCAAGAGGTGGTTTTCTGAGTGTGTCCAAATAGATTTAAAACTGCAAAAGAAACACTTTTTTTTTTTTTTTTTGACATTTAAAAGTCAAACTGAAGGTTGATAAAGACAAACGCAGAAGTGGTGGTAGAAACACTGAGCTGGATGTTGGTGGAGGGAGTTTTATACACAGCTCCACGGCCCATCAGCACCATGTACAGAGAACAACAGGAACAACAACACAAACAGGCAGCACATGGAAACACAGGAGCACATGACACACCACACACACCACACGCACATCATCATCACTAGACTGGTTTGAATGACATGACAATTACAGAAACAACGCATTTGTACACAAATCTGCTGCTGTTTAATAAAAATACTGTATTAATTATAACATGGCGTGTGGTGACACACATCTGGTTTGGGCTTAAGTGTGGCTATGGGGACAATTGATGAATTCGGACGGAGCCTTAAACCACCGAGAGGCGCAGTGTCTAGTGCACCTGAAACGTGATTATAGCTGTGCCCTCAACTAATAAAGGACTTGAGTTTAAAGTTTCTCGCAACACTTCAGGCCTCCTCATTTCTCTCTGAAGTGTTTGCTAATGCCTCATGCTTCATGGGAAAATCTTATAGACTTCAGCCACTATATTGTATTATTGGAAGCTTTATTTAGTTATTTTTCAAAGTCAAATCAGGGAGTGCAGCACACTTGTGCCCCTTATTGACCAGCCACCACTGGTTTGGACAGAGAGAATAGAATACGTTTGAAACTGTATTCTTTGGTGTCACACACTCAGTACAGGCATGGCAATGCACTTGTTTTTGTTGCAATGCACTTGTTGTTGAGTCTAGGACAGACTGGACCTCGGGGCTGGTCTTGGACTAGCTCAGTTACATCCTCTATTGACACCTGTGTCTGTGGGGATTTTGACATTGACATTCTTTTAAACATGTGTTAATTGTTCAATTGTTCTAATGAATGTGTTCAAGTATAATTACTGTATTTTACAACTGATATTTAGTTAATACAAAATCTTATATTTAAACAGATGATAAAAAAAATACAAACAAAAATCGATATGTAGATCTTTGGTTTTTGGCTGGAAAAGTGTGAGCAGCCCTGGTCTAAAACGCTATAAATGATGGGAAATTGCATAGATTTTATAAATAACATTTTATAATTATCCTGCCTTCAAACATAACATAAGATAGGCCTGTGTACAGAACTAAATTCAGGAAAAAAAAGAGAAAGAAATGATTAAGAGAGCAGGTGCAGTGTATGAAATTTTGCACTGGAAAAAATGAATTTCAAGACAAGTTAAAGTTTCTAGATTGAAGGATTTAAACTTAATTTCAATCATTTTGACTAATTGAACTCTACTGCAGAGGCCTAGGCTATTTTCCTTGTTTAAACGGCTTTGAACTGATTGAGCCAAATGATTTGACAATTGGTTAAGAAAACTGTTCCTTTCTCCCATCAAAGATTTCTGGTCAAAGCTGCACTCAGCAATAGCTACATTTATATGGAAGAAAAAGAAACATAGAGTTAAATTGTCTGTATTACAAAATCCTGGTGTCCCTAATTTTGAATGGTATCATTGGTCTTTTGTTCTTGGGCCTTTATCCCAGTGGTTGAACCCAACATCTTGGAAACAGCTAGAGAAAAATCTATTACTCCCTCATAGACTTGAAGATGTTATATATTGTAATATCCCAATGCATAAAAAGAGATGCCACAAAGATGGCGGCGCGCACAGACGCAGCGGCTCGGAGCTCCTACTACTTTTGCACTTTGTTGGTGGTACTGTGTTTTATTTCGCACAGTCTGTGCACGTTTAAGTACAACAGAGACGAACTTTTACAACTGAGCGGAGATTATCGGTTGTCAGTGGAGTATCTGATCCCCCCGGAGATCGTGAAACCACCCGCAGCAGCAGACCGGAGGAGGAAGCGCTGTGAGCGGAGACAGAAGAGAGGCAAGAGAGGGGGCGTGTGGGCTCGGCTAAAGACTAGCCCTTTCAAACCACCGCTTCCGACAATCTTTCTCTCTAACGCTCGTTGGCTGGACAACTCTATTCCGGACGCGGCTATCGAGCTAGCAGGCCGCACCGCATGCCGAGCCGACAGGACCGCGGACTCTGGTAAGAAGACCGGCGGGGGGCTGTGCATTTATATCAACAACTCCTGGTGCACGAATGTCGCGGTAATGGATAGTCTGTGTAATCCAGAGGCAGAACTGCTGTTGTTAAAGTGTCGTCCATTCTATCTCCCACGTGAATTCGCTGTTGTTTACATTTGTGCTGTTTACATTCACCGGACGCTAATGCTAAGCTAGCGTTAGCACAAGTAAGCAGCAGCATCCACAACAGCCTAGTAGCACATCCGGACAGTGTGTTTATTGCAGCTGGGGACTTTAACCACGCGGATTTAAAATCAGTGCTTCACAAATTCCACCGTAATGTGAAGTGTGCTACTAGAGGGGATAGAACACTGGACCAGGTGTATACCAATGTACACTCTTAAAAAAATCCGTAAATTCACTGGAATGTTTCCTGTAGATTTTAACGGATTTTGTCCGTTTTGGTGTTTTCGTGTATTTTAACAGCTCTGTCCGTAAAAAGTAAGACTTTTATCTGTAGTTTTACATGAACTGGTCCGTTTCTTATATTCTACGGGTTTGTCCGTAATTTTAACTGAAAGCAATGCATTGTGGGAGAAAAAACAGTTTTGGAGGGAAAACTTCAACAGTCAGAGGCAGAAGTCAGTCTGTTTGGACGAAGAGCTTTGAGCTGCTCTGGTGAGTCACAAACACATATTTCCTTCATTGTTTTTATATATTTAGCTACAACAAGTGAACTGTTTTATAATTCTATCACTGATTCATTTAAATGTGATTTTTAGCTCCAGAAGTGTCTGAATACTTTGTCTGGACGAGTGTTTCCCACAGAACTAGGTAAGAGCTCTTAAGTTTGAGTGGATTTGAACAAAGAATCATTTGTATTTAACATGATTTATATTTGAAGTGTATTTTCAGATAAAGTGACGTCTGGACAAGAAAACATCTGAAGCTTCTACAACAACTGAGACTCTCACAAAGGTCTGGTAAAATTATTAATCTCCTGCTTTAGTCTTTATTGTACATTTCTTCTAAATAATCATCTTTTATTTTTCCTTCAGAAGTTTCTCTGAGAATCTGGACAAAGAGAAGAAAAGGACTTAAAGACTGAAGTGAAATTCTGTGGATTTAAACTGTTTCAGACACAAACCTGTTTGAACCTGAAGGTAAATTGTCTGTATTCTGATTTTAAGATGATTTGTTTTTACTGTTTCTGTTCATGTTGTAATATTATTGTTTTATTAAAGTTTGACTTTGAAAAAAACTGTCTTGT
This sequence comes from Mugilogobius chulae, assembly GCA_038363315.1. Taxonomy (NCBI): domain Eukaryota; kingdom Metazoa; phylum Chordata; class Actinopteri; order Gobiiformes; family Gobiidae; genus Mugilogobius; species Mugilogobius chulae. The sequence goes on from CM076410.1 coordinate 13,976,561, forward strand.
TTGTGTGATAAATGCTTCACCGTATGAAAAAGTCTCCGGGAGAAATAAAATACATAAGAGTCCTGTAATTTAAATAAAAACGTTTCTTAAATTAACATAAAACTTTCCGTTTTTTTGGCCCGAGGAGTTTACGGATAAAACCTGTAAATTAACAGAGTGGAATTGCAACGGAAAAAAAACTGACATTTTGCTGGTAATTTTTTGCCAGGAGAATTTCCTGTTTTTTTACGGAAAGATTTCTTACAGTGTAGCAGGCGCATACAGAGCCCAGGCCTATCCCACCTGGGTCTGTCGGACCACCTCTCTCTCCTTCTACACCCACGGTATACACCTAAGATCAAGAGCGCTGGGATTACAGTTAAAACAGTGAGAACGTGGCCGGAGGATGCTGTTCCCATGCTCCAGACTGTTTCCACCACACAGACTGGGATGTATTCAAAGAGCAGAACACTGACAAACGTGTTGTACTGGACAATTACACCTCCACTGTCTTGGATTACATCTGCTTTTGTGTGGACAATGTCACATGCTGGAGACAATTCCGTGTGTTCCCAAATACACCACCATGGATGACACAGGAAGTAAAACAACTGATCCGAGCAAGGGACACTGCATTCCACTCTGGGGACCAGGAGGCGTACAGTGCTGCCAGGGCTGATCTGAGGAGAGGCATCAATACTGCCAAACGCCACTACAGAAGTCGTATTGAGGCCAGGTTTGAAACCACCACAAACCCGAGACAGGTCTGGGAGGGCATCAGGGCCATCACGGACTATAAGAGGAGATCTCCACCACCCTCAGCTGACAGTCCCACTCTCGCTGAGGACCTAAACCTCTTTTATGCCCGTTTTGACAGGGATAACACCGATCCTGTCCTGCCTCCTCTCCCAACGACCGGTCTGGCTCCAGTCCTGAGCGTGCATGAGGTGAGACGGGTGTTCTGCAGCATTAACACCAGGAAGGCGGCTGGGCCAGATGGAGTACTGGGCCGGGTGCTGAAAGACTGTGCTGCGGAGCTGGCGGACGTCTTCACCTCCATCTTCAACATCTCGCTCTCCTGCTCACTGGTTCCAGCCTGTTTCAAAGCAGCCACCATTGTCCCGCTCCCTAAACAGCCCAATGTCACATGTCTCAACGATTTCAGACCTGTGGCACTCACTTCCATTCCAGCTAAATGCCTTGAGAGACTGGTCATCAAACACATCAAAGCCGCTCTACCACTATCTCTGGATCCACACCAGTTTGCGTACAGAGAAAACCGGTTTACGGAGGACGCCATTGCCACGGTGCTGCACACACTACTGGAGCACCTGGAGCACAAAAAACCTATGCACGGCTCCTCTTTGTGGATTATAGTTCGGCCTTTAACACCATCCGGCCGTACAAACTCCGGCCCAAACTCCACCAACTGGGACTCAACACCACTCTGTGCAACTGGATTGTGGACTTTCTAACCAACCGCACAGTGTGTCAGAGTGGGCAAGAACATCTCCTCCACCCTGGTCGTTAACACCGGGGCCCCTCAAGGGTGTGTCCTAAGCCCCTGCTCTACACCCTGTACACTCATGACTGTTTAGCCTCCTCTGCCTCAAACCTCATCGTCAAGTTCGCCGACGACACCACAGTGCTTGGACTTATTACCAACAACGATGAGGCTAACTACAGAAGAGAGGTGCAACACCTGGAGTCCTGGTGCCACAACAACAACTTGGTCTTAAACACCAAGAAGACCAAGGAGATAGTTGTGGATTTCCGCAGGAGAGGCCACACTGACCACCAGCCTCTCTTTATAGGCAAGGACGTGGTGGAGAGGGTGCAAAGTTTCAAATTCCTGGGGGTAACAGTAACTGAGGACCTGTCCTGGGGAGAACACATTTCCAAGCGGTGGGAAAGCACAACAACGCCTCTATTACCTGAGAAAGTTAAAGAGTGCTCACATCTCCAGACCTCTGATGGTGAACTTTTACAACTGTGCCATCAGCAGTGTACTGACGTACGGATTTTTAGTGTGGTTTTCCAGCTGCAGTAAGGCCGACCAGCAGGCTCTCCAGCTGGGAAATTTTGGAACGACTCTTCCAGAATTAGCACCATCTTCTCCACACGCTGTCTGAGAAGAGTCCACAACATCCTGCGAGACAACATCACCCTGCTCACCACCTGTTCCACCTGCTGCCCTCAGGGAGAAGGTACAGGTCCATACAGGCCAGAACATCCAGACTGGCCCAACAGTCTGTATCCACAGGCTGTGAGGTTATTGAACTCTGCCCCCCTGACCTCTCTGCCCCCCTCTCATGGACAATAACAATAACCACATCCACCAACAATAACTCTGAACTGGTTTGCATTGCTGCAGAATTTCACTACTCTCTTTCCCCTGCCCCTCCGTTATTGAATAATAGTTGTGACCTTATATTTGCACTAATCTGGTTTTGCACTGTTACATTATGATGCATTAATTCTCAGGTATCTTGAATGTCCCTGCTCTGCACTTTCTAAACAACCTTTTGCTGCTGCTCAATTATGTCTGTTGTGCTGATGTCAGACTGAGTCAAATGTTTACACTTGGGTACTAAGGGGGTATTTATTTACCTATTGTGGGTTGCACTTATGTTGTATGGATGCTCCAAACTGAATTTCGTTGTTCTTTGGTGACAATGACAATAAATATTCTGAAATCATAAAGCTGCAAAATATGGATCTATTTTATCAGAATTAATCAGAACCTGGAACTTTGAACAAACATTGTAAACAAATAATAAATGGTTTTCACATTCCCCAGTTTTTCAAAATGATGATTTAGAATTGAAGACCATCCCATATCGTTTCCTCATGGAGCAGAACCGTGCACACTCTGGGTGATATATTCATCCTCATGGCTCTTAAGTTTCCAAGATCTGCAGAAAAAGCATCATCTACCTGGAACTTCTTTCTTCTTCTACCTTCAACTACGAACTGCCAATGAGCACCTATGGAGTTCCATGGAATGCTCATCTGTTGTCCACCCAGCTCATAATCTAATAAAAAATCCAAATTGATTTATATCTAGAATATATTCTTTTTTGCAGATGGCTCAAGATCATTCTTTGCAAGCTGTGGAAGCCAATTTTGACTGTTCTAAAGCGAATTGGAAACCATTTGGCAAAATTTAGAGCTTTCATCTCGTAATCCAATCATCAAGCTATTCACTTCAATTTTATTCACAGGATTACTACACCCCCTGGCCTGCACACTATTTCAAATAGGAGCCAATTGCACACTCTGCGATGACAATGCTGTAGGATCTTTTTTCCATTTAGTTTGGGAATGCTCCAATGTATCCCCCTTCTGGGAAAACATGACAAGAATACTCACAAAGATCTTATCTAAACCTGTACCATGCTCACACAATTGTTCTTTTGAATGATACTTCCACATTACATCTGACGTATCCTATTAGCAGGTTTACTGCAGATATCACGTCTTTAGAACACTGGGCTGCATGTGTACATATAATATTCAGTGCTGGGTAAACCTATTGACAGTTTTGGAAATCCTTATTATAATGCCATGCAGTACACATTTGGGGGGTATATGTGACTGGGGATGGGGGGGTGACGTTTGTTAATGGGAAAAATAAAAATGTCACCTGCATTGTATACTCACTCATATCCTGTAAAAATGCAATAAAAAATTGATAAAAAAAAAACTGGTCCTACCTGATTGGCAAGTTTTTGTTCTTTTTTAAGACAATTTCTCTTATCACTGGTAAAATGTCTTGAAGCCAGTGAAATAGTCTACATTCAATAGATATACAGTTTTTACAGTGTAGGACGTCAAAAGGGTTAGAAACACTGTCTCTTTGACAGCTGGTTTCTAGCTTTTTTTTTTTTTTTTTTTTTTTATGAATCTTAATTGACATTTTATTTCAAGTTGTGAAAAGCGTCAGAGACAGGTGTTGGTTGAAGTCATGTGAGGACATTTTCTTTGGGTTTAATGACTAAGTTTAGGTCTGAAGTTACAAAAATATGATAAGATCAGAATCAGGATTGTGTTAATATTCATAAATAATAACTAGGGCTGGGCAAGTTAACGCGTTATCGCAGCGGGTTAGGGATCTGTTCCATTGCTGCTGTTTGCACTTTGAATACAAAGAAGTGAACTCTGCTGTGTGGACAGCAAGGCAGGAACAAGTCTGAGCTCTGTCTGAGTTTTTAAACTATCCAAAAAGAGCCAGGAATCACAGAGATACGGCCTGTTAAAGACTTCAAACCGTTAACACTTCATTAAATATGCGTGCGGAGAATCAGCCTGGATCAGCGGCGATGCGGAAACTTTAACACACGTGTTTGTGATGTTTACTTTGAAAACGGGCTGTATTTAGTGAGCACTGAGCTGGTTTTAACCAGGACTATCCCAGAAGACCAGGTTTTCATAAGGACTGAAAATGTTAGTTACCTATGTAACTGTAGTTCAGGGCCGCTGCTAGCCTTTTGGTGCCCTTTGCACAATTTCAAAAAGGTGCCCCCCCCCCCCCCAACAAAAAAATAAATAAAAAAATAAAAAATCCCAACCCACACACACTACTAACGCTACTAAATGTATCTATATTTTTATGACAGAGGGTCTGAGAGTCCCCTACATTTTTTCCTTTTTTTTTTTTTTTTTTACATAGTAAATTAATTTTCCTTTTATCTGGGATATTTTAGAACAGTAAATTCTTTCTAATTTCTAATGTTTGCCAAATTACTTTCCAGTGGGGCCCCATCTCTCATCGACCCTTCAAACTACCCTCTGCTCCGCCACTGTTCCCTCTCGCGCTCACACTGAACACAGCTCAGCGTAAGCTGCATCCTCGCGCTAAAGTCTGAGGAAAAACTATAGTCTGTAACTTTTGTCAAGAAGACTAGGTTAATGGTTTGTGTTTCCCTCTGAAAGAATCTAAACATAAATGTGTCAAAATCCGCCGTACTTCGTCGCGGTAATTTGCGTGTTCAAATGTGCAGCCATCTTAATTCATCTGCCATTTCTCCTCGTAACTGGCCCAATATGTGTCCTATTGACGCAAATAAAGATTGGCTAAGAGCTTATGAGTTGTAGAACATCCAGAATCTTTTTTTTCGCGCTGTGTGTTAAGATTCATGAGTTCAGCAGCGGGACGATACAGCACAGCTTGGTGCCACCAGAGCAGGTGATGCCCTACGTGCTCTGCGTTACCCCTGGGACACACTGCAAGCGATTTTCGCGCTACGCCAGCCCTACGCACGTTAAAAATAGCCCAGCGATGCACGCGTATTGTTTAGAAAACATTCAAAGTCAATGAAACCGGCCTCACCGCCAGCGCTTGACGTGCGTAGCGAGCATGACGAATCGGTAGCGAAAGAATCCAACCTATTTTTTTGTCGCTTGACGCTGGCATAGTTGCGTAGAAGCGTAGAATACAGAGAAATCAGGCTTCTATGTGTGTACTTGCCATCAACACCACACGTCCTGGGACAGACCTGGACTGTGTGACGGAGCCCTGTCTTTCTGAGGCTAGACACCTTCACACAGTCCAGGTCTGTCCCAGGACGTGTGGTGCTGATGGCAAGTACACACATACAACTGTAGAAGCCTGATTTCTTGTATTCTCTGTATTCTACGCTTCTACGCCAGCGTCAAGCGACAAAAAAAATAGGTTGGACTCTTTCGCTCCCGATTCTCGTGCGCCCAACGTTCGCACGACGTCACGCTTGCTATGCGCGTCAAGCGCTGGGTGTGTGGCCGGTCTCATTGACTTTGCATGTTCTAAACAATACGCGTGCATCGCTGGGCTATTTTTAGGGGCTTGCGTAGCGTGAAATACGCTTGCAGTGTGTCCCAGGGGTAACGTGCGTATTGGGGGCGGCAGCACTGCTGTAGTTCTATGAGTAGCTAAAGCTAAAACCACTTGGTTTTATAAATTCCTTTTCAGCTTAAACAAGATGAAATAACATTCTGATTCTAAAAACATCCAAACTGATGAACACTGATAATATTGTTATGTAAAACTGAGTTTATTCAATGAACTACAAATTAGACATTTTTAAATATATAATTTTGTGCTAAAATTATGCATCCAAGACAAAATACCACAACATGTGCAGAATGGTACACTCTACAAAATGAACCTTAAAGAACATTCAATATATTTTAAAATCAACTTTTGGAGAAAAAAATAGCTATTTATTGAACTTTGTGTGTAAAATCAAGCATGCAAGTAATCGTGATTAAACATTGTAATGCTGCCCAGCTCTAATAATAACACATTCTTCCATTGAGCACAGACATGAAGTGGGTCAGACAGTTTCTACACACACATGCTGCTGTTGTCCTGCAGAGGTCAGTGTTGCCCAGTAAACCTGAAGCTCACACACCACGTCTCTGCACGTTTAACAGAACGATGACATTTAGACACATGAGCAGCTCGGAGTGTGTCTTTCAGCGTTTGGTTTCATTAGACTGAATACATCTGAGTCCTGTTTGAATTTGTGTACACTGATTTAGAAAAAAAACTGTCTGAAAATGGGTTATAGATTATATGTGATGTTTCTGTCTTGTTTCAATACGTTTGTTCTTGTTTCATTATCAAAGTTTAAATCTCTTGTAAAAAGTCAGAAATAAGAGAATTGTTGTATAAGTTTAACAATCCAACTTTAAATTCAAAAATACTCATTTCTAACCAAGACAAAATTTTTATGCAAGTTTAAATTTGCTTGATTTTTTTTTTTTTTTTGACAAATCAGTCAAATACAAAATTATGTTACATTCAATTTTTTCCTCGGCAAACAAAAAATATGTACAAAAATTCACATTTTGTGAACGTTTTTGGCTAAATCAGGATTAGAACTATGTATGAAAACATTAAAAGCAACGTTGAATAAGAGATTTCTTTATTGCACTAAATCAGTGTTTCACAACCTTTTGTCAGTCACACCACACTTTTTGGTTGAAAATGTTTTGCGGCACACCATCTACTCATATACTATGTCTAAATGAAAAAAAAAAATAATAAATAAAATAATTGTATTTTTTTTTTCTTTGAAGTTTTTTTTTTTTTTTTTTTTTTTTTTGTGGCAAACTAATTTTTCTTTTATTAAACAAAAACTCATGACATATTTAATCTTCATACACTGCAAAAACTATAAATCTAGACTTGCTTAAAATGACTCTGAACGTTTCATAGTTCACTTGTACATAATTTTAAACTAAGTCAATTGTGTTAGTTTTACTTTCATTTTAGCTGAAAAGGTTGTTTCAATAAATACATCTGTTGTTTCTCATTTCATAGATTGAAAATTGAATGCTGACCATTTTTTTCAAAACGCATGTGTTCCTTTGCTTCACACTGGTTGGAAAAAAAAACAAGAAAAAAACAAAACCAAGAAACAATGGTTACTGCAGCTACAACTGGTGTAGTTGACTTTTCACCTCCAGACAGTTCCACAGTGCACCGTTTCAATGTGGTTCCAAATACAAACAAATATATTAACATGTGGAACAGCCGCAAACGTAAGAAGCTCAGAAATGGGATACAAAAAAATGTACATTTATAATAAATAGAATAAATCCCCACAACTGTAATAAGTACAATTCCCTTAAATGCAATGAGTATTATTTGTTTGGATTTAGTACGTTTGTGGGGAAGTAAAGTTTAGAGCTGACCACTAATGTCATATCCAGTACGTTCACTAAATATTCTATTCATTTTTCATTATTTGACTCATGTTTAGACTCAAACAAGACTCAACTACAGCATTAGAAAGAATTAAAGAAAAAGTGTATATTTAATGATTATTATTGGCTTATTAATCAGTATTTTGATAAAAGTTATGTGTTCCTGTGGTGGTGGTGTGTTTTTGGAATCTGTCCAGGCAAAAGTTCTACCAATGGAGACAAACAAGAAGAAATCTTAAACCCTAGGAATCAACCACTCCCCCGCCTAAGGCCCAAAGTCACAGGGATAGGCTCCAGTCACCTGCGACCACTAAAAGAAACAAGCGGTAGAAATGAATAAATGTGTGTATGTATGGGCCTTTTGAATTCATTCAGTTTGGGTCTATTGTGCAGTCCTGTTAAAGTGAAGTGAATGCATCATGACGTCTGCATAAAAAATATGTTACATATTATGTTTGTTTTTATTGAGAATGGGAAACATTTAAGTGTGACAAAAGTGCATTTATGACTTTTTGTTACAATTTTGTCATGCATATATTAGTCTTGTTGCTAACAACTGATGTGAATGATAAACATGCTCTCGACTAAACGTGAGACAAAAATAATGAAAAATCCAATTGAACATTTAGTGAACGTACTGGATATTTCATTTGGGGTTAAAAAGTTTTTACAGTTTTGGGGATTTATTATGTTTCGGATTTTATGACATTATAAATTGACATTTTTGAATCAGTGCAGAGATTCAAAGAACATGAGTACGAAGGAGTATGGCTATTATTTATTGAGTACGAAGGAGTATGGCTAAACAAAGACGGAGGAGTTGCAGTGACCTCAGTACGAAGGTTGGACTGTAGCGGGACATAGAAGTTGAGATTAAGGGTCTTTCACACCAGCACAACTACCAGTCTGTCGATAAATGAAGCGACCCAGCGTGTTTTCAAGTCTCTTTGAGACTCAAACCGGTTCAGACGAGCGACCCTTGGCCTGGTGTGAAAGAGCCTTTAATGCATGAGGTAAGATTAGAAACATCTGTTCTCCATCAGAGTTTGACAACTATTTAGGCTTTTTCATTTTCGTCAAGCATTCGGAGACTGGGCTGCCATCGTACATTTGGTCGGATACTGATATCTACGTATATCACATTTCAGTTATAATATTTTCTAATTGCAATGATCTACATTGGTTCATGAAAACACAACTACGCCATCAATACAACTCCACCTGTAGCTTACTTCTAAATCTTTTTCAGATAATTCAAGAGAGAAAAATTACCCTGAAGACTTTAAGTCAACAACGTTCCAGAGAAATCTGTATGACATGAAAACTTCAACTTGAACACTTTCATGGCCTAAACTCTTTGCTCGTCTCGCTTCATTAAGACATGAATTTGAAGCGTTTTCTTTCTGCCCGAGCATTTTCCAGAGGACCTCTCGTTCTTAATGTGCATTATGAGACAGTCGGGCCACAGAAGATCACATGGGTCGTATCTGTGATGGATTAGACCGTCCACACTGTCAGCTTGGATTAAAGACAATTGTAAGGAATGTACGAAAAGAAATGTAGAAACAAAACCTAAGTAGATTTAGGCCTCAAGGAGAAACAATTGGATTAACGCTGTGGAGCAGGATAGTTCATCACTGACTGTTAGTGGGACTGGACAGAGGGGCTAAACCTGGACTGAACCGGGACTTAAACAGGTCTGGACAAAGACTAAACAGGGCTGGACCTGAACATGGATCTTTAAGGAAAGTACAAGTGCCTTTCCTAATTCTAGTTTTGATTTAGATGAACAAAACTATCAAGTATATTTAGTACATATAAATGCTAGTTTATAATGAATCAAGAACAGCTTTGTGAAGAAAAGTTCAAAATAAAAACAGGAAGTAGAGGAGAATTCTAACTGATGACATCACAAATACATTTTATATTTTCTCACAAAGAACCTATTTTCATCTCTATAAACATAAATGTAACAAAATGAGCATGCTGTAGTGTATTTCATGTTTCAAGAAGTGAAAGTGGGACGTTAGAGCAGGTGGTTCCCAAAGTGGGGGTTTGCCAAAGCAAAATCTGGGGGGTCATGAGATGATTTTCAGGATGTCATTTATGACTTTTAATGGTTTTCCAACCCCTGCTTTAGAGGATTTCGGCTCCATGTATTATATTACGAAGTATGATGTAATCATCTGTGAACCGGAAATAAACTTGTAATACAAAAAAACAAAACAACAGCTAATCTGGGATGAATTTTGTAAAATGTAGTGACATATTAAATATAATGATCTTAACTTCAACCTGACACTTAAATAATAAGCACAAGAGAACATAAAATATTTTTTTATCCAGTTGAGAGATAAGCACAAACACACATTTTTTAAATATTCAGAAGATTTTGTGAAAGTCATTGTAAGTCTTGTGAGAATCCATTTGGCTGAGCCACTTTAACTCAAGCAGGCCTTTAGGCCTAAAGTGAAACAATAACTAACAAACTTAAACTGGTCACATGAAGAAAGACCCCTCGTGCCCACCTAGACCAGACTTTGGTGTTACTGAGTAAATGGCCTGGCCTGAGCAGCCAGTCCTTACACACTTTGACAGACGTGAGGCTCTGGGATCAGAGCGCCGGGTTTACATTTCGAGGACCAGCTTTCCGAGCGCGGAGTCAACCGTTTCTTTTTTTTTTGCACTACACTCGCGCCTTCTCCTTACACACACAAAACTTATCATATATATTGACGCTCATTCGCACCACAGCACACTTCTCATGAACAAACATAACACCAGCCCACTGCCCAACACCCTACATATACACACGCTTTCCTAAAGTCTACACACATCCACGCATATGACACTTCCACTGACAACAGTAACATACTGAGATTAACAATAAAAGTTCTTTTAGGGCATTAAAAACGTCTTTTGTGTGGACCTTTTGTTGTGGCTTTGGAGCCGGCCTCACCAAACACAACCTGGATTTAATTAGAAGAGTTTAGAAATCATAGTCCAGACTATAAACATAGAAAATATATATGAACCCATAGTCAACGACCGGACCAGTCCAAACCAGATCAGAACCAGTCTGAACCAGACCAGAATCAGTCCAAACCAGACCAGAATCCAGTCCAACCAGACCAGAATCAGTCTGAACCAGACCAGAACCCAGTCCAAACCACACGAAACCAGTCCGAACCAGACCGGAACCAGTCTAAATCAGACCAGAATCCAGTCTGAACCAGACCAGAATATGTCCAAACCAGATCAGAACCAGTCCAAACCAGACCAGAACCAGTCGAACCAGACTAGAACCAGTCCGAACCAGACCAGAATCAGTCTAACCAGTCAGAACCAAGAACAGACCAGACCAGTAACCAGGCATCCGAACCGAACCAACCAGTCAGCGAACCCAGAACCACCCAGACCAGAATCATCGAACCAGACCAGAACAGTCTAAACCAGACCAGAACCAGTCTAAACCAGACCAGAACCAGTCTAAACCAGACTAGAACAGTCAAACCAGACCGAACCAGTCTAAACGTGTCTTCAGTCCACGTTAAGCAGCAGACCGTCCCAGGTTGGGCTCGCTGCTCTGACAGAGACAAAGCACTGCTCCACAACAATCACATTAGTAATGACTTGATGGAGATTATGTTTTTGGGTCAGAATGCTCATACACAACCTCTTCAAACACACGTCACACATCGTCTTTCTTTCTAAAACACATAAGACAAAACCAAAAGTCCAAATCCTCCATGTGTCTGCTGAAGACCTGGCCCAGCTTTCACCTGGGCTTTCTCTGTCTGTAATCATCTTTAGTGGTCCTTAAAGCCACCAGCTCAATCCAATCTTTCAAGAGAACACAGCAGCATATGTTTTCACTTCTAATATTTTAGACTTGCCTTTAGCTAAAGCCACTGACCGGCGGGTTTAAGAGGCTTTTAGGCCAACTCGATGAACATGGCTGCTTTTGATGGACATGGAAGGAGGAGGAACGGGCACAGTGAGCAGACTGTAAACAAACAAACAAAACAAAGTTATTTACTATGTGTATCAGCTGGAGGAATAGAATCAAAGATGGTCCCAGGATTAAGTCAAACCAGAGGTGATAGTATTTTGTTCACATAAAAATGTTTAAATTTAACAATCATCCACTCTGGAATGTTCATGTGTTTGTCGTGACAAAGTTCTGAGCTGAAAATAAAAAAATGGAAAAAATAAATACTGAAAAATATACATACAAATGGCATTTACATTTTTACATTGCCATTTGCATACGGAACAAAAACTAAATGTAGACAAGAATAGACTCTAAACAAGCCTAAACCATGACAGACCCAGCTCTAAAGCAGACTTAAACAAAGACTTCCAGGTCTAAAGTAGTGCTAACCTAAAAATAAACCAGTAAGAACAAAATGCTATGTTGGACTATTCAAGAGGGTTGACTCCTGCACGGCCCGGGCCTTTCTGTGTGGAGTTTCTGCTTGTGTCTGGGTGGTTTCCTTCGGATAGTCTGGTTTTTCCCGATAACATGCAGGTAAGGGAATGTTTGGTGGTGGTCGGAGGTTGAGGCACCAGGACCGCTGCTGTCGCTATGGGGAGGGAACAGGGACTTCTGAGGTGTGTCCACTTCTTAATGATGACACAGAGAAGGTCCTGTAGGTTAAGATTTACCCATCAAACTCAAAGAAAATGTCGCCACATGGCTTCAACCAAAACTTGTGGCAGTTTTCCGTTTTTTGTAACATATTGATGTTAAAAAAAAAAAAAAAAGGCGTAAAAAAGTGTTTGTTGTAATTTTTTGATATTTAGTAGAGCTGTCTGTTTTATCGCGTTTTTATCGCGTTAACGCAAAAGTATTTTAACGGCGATCACTTTTTTGACGCAAATCACCTGCATATTTTGCACCATTGAAACGCCCCAAAGACGCGAGGTTCATAGAAAACCACAGAGCACAAGCAGAAAGAGACCCAGACAGGCTCTGCTGGCTCACTTTTGTAGACTTTGGTAACGTTTCCACTCTGTTGCACCACTGTCGGCTTCGTCCGTGTGCAGCTCGATCAGCTGATGAGGAGGAGGCTTTTCCTCGAGGCTCCGTACGTGCTTCCATCTTCCAATGTCTCGCTAAAGTCATGGTCCTCGGTCACTAAATGCGATGTTTGTCCACTCAGGTTGTTGAAACGATCCAATATCCAGAATAGTCTTTTAAAACTCCGGTAAAAACTTTCGAAGTTCTACTTTTGGCTCCGCTAGTTACGGTAACACTTCCTTTGAATCCTACACAATAAAAGCCTCATAATCTCCAGCTGCAGAAAGAGCTCTATTGTGAAAGAGCAGTGTAATAAATGCTTATGAGTGAGACATGTTAATACTACGATTTGGCCTAGTGTTTTGGGAAAGCCTACAAACAGTTATTTTACACTTCAAGAGAGTAACACATTTTAAAGACATCATAAACAGGATTGAAAGCTAAATATAATATTAGAATGCAAAATACATTTTAAAATTATTAATAAAAACATTTAAAGAAATGTGATTAATTGCGAGTTAACTCAAGACAATCAGGCGATTAATCACGATTAAAAATTTTAATCGCTTTACAGCCTTTATATTTAGTTGTATATCTACGTTTCTTTGGAGACTGTGTTGGAATATTCCTGTGAGGGAGAAATAAATAAGCCTACAGTAGATTGCTCTAACGTGACCATGGGCCAGATTTATAAGAGAGACCATGTTCCAAGGACTTGCCTCCACTTGTGACACTAAATATCCTAAGACTAAAACTGCTTCAATAACAATAAAAGACCTTCAGTGGATAACATTTGGTGGAAAATAAAAAAGGCATTACAAACGTTGTTCTGCTAAACTGTCATTTCAATAGTTAATTCAGATTCCAGCGTCCCTTCGAAGGGCCGTCCTACAATTCCTTGAAAAATGTCTTTTTGTTCAGTCTCTGATAAAAACAAACTATGAAGCTCGTGGAAAGGTTCAAGACAAAAATCACACTGTGTCTCTTATTTAGAGTCAAATCAGCCTCTGGATGAGTCATGTCTACTGTAAACTGACAAAGACAAAATTTCCCCCAAATTTTAATAGGACTTTTGTATTGGCTCCACCTACATTTTTTAAAAAACATTTTAGGTCCTGAAACTCATTTTGACCTCAGTGACCTTCAGCTTTTGCAGAGGAATTGTCAAAACCCCAAACCTGCCAAATCTAGAGTCATTCAGGTCTCAGCTGTAGAGGGACCTGAGTTACTCTTTTGGGAAATATTTAGATTTACCAAAAGAAAAAAAATGGTGGAAATTAGATTGTGTTTTTTTTGTTTGTTTGGAGAAAGTTCTCACTTCTGATCAGAGTCACAGATAGGATGGACAATATATGATATTACGCTAATGTGATAATTAAGGTCTGCATTTAAATAATCTGGTGTTTTTCATAATCGTGATAATCATACGTGACGATAATCGCAATTATAGCCGCAGACGTACACCTGTGGCTTCATAAGAGCATCTACAATCTGACGCTGTGAACCCAGTAAGAAGCTGTTTTATGGTTAAAAAAGAAATTACCAAAAGAAAAGTTTTTGTCAAAAAAAAAAAAAAAAGTCAGAATGAGAAGGTGTTTTTGATGTTTAAAAAAGGCATTGGGGGCCAGATTTGATCCTTTCAAGGGCCTGATCTGACTCGCAGGTCTTGCAGTCTTAACGAACATGATTCCAGACATGGACTTAAAAATAAGTACATGTCTGTAATTGTGACAAAACTGACACAGAAACAAGACCCAAATGAAACACTTGAAGTTACAACTCCAGCTAAGTTTTGATCTAAACAACATCAGAAAACCTGTTTGCACACTTAAAATGAGTAGCACATAACTGTACACACAGAAGTAACAGAACACTGTAAAAGTCGTCCTGTGATGTGTCAGCGCAGGCCGTAGCACCAGCTTAACCCGCCTTTAACCCCAATAATGGACCGCGCTGTTACCCTGGACCTGCTTAGCTGCTCCCTGACAGCTGTACGTGTGTGTGTGTGAGGGGGTTTTCCATGTCCCACACACACGGCCCAGGACCCCCGCTGACCCTAAACTCAACCCCGACCGCCGCCACGTTCAAAAGCAGAGGCTGACGTGAGCGAGGAAGTATACGAGCGCGAGACGCCTGGGATTCCACCGGCTTTCATCTGTCAGTCATGTTTCACTGTGAGCTTTGTGACGCTGTGAACAGGGTTAAATCAGACTGGAAATGTACTTATCAAAAAATATATAATGAAACATGGGTTGATTGGAGAATTATCATGTGTTATAGAAGTATTTTAATGTATTCTAACCAGTTTTGTTCACTTAGCTAAATCATTCTGAGCCTCCGTTGTGTTTTAATCTTTTCTCTCAGCTGTTATGAGCGAGATATGTCGGTATGTTAACAGCAGTTAGCCAGAATGCTAACAACAACAACAACTGATGCACTTAGGGGAGATTGATGAACAAACAGAGTCAGAACAATGCAGACTAATGCGGCGTTAAGTTGAATATTTTCCCCCCCAAAAATATGAGAAAAATCTAACAACACCACTGGAAATGAAAGAATAACCTACTGTATGAAGTGCACAGGGAAGTAGCTTGAAGACAAAAAGTTTTAACTTTGTTTGGTGTTATTTATGTAATTTATCTGCTTTTCTCACAGTAACATGTACAAGAGACTGTTGTGTCCATAGAACCTTAAAAGATGCATAAGTTCGTTAGCTGTTAGCAGTTTTATACACAATTTTTATCTACAATAAAATACTTAAAGGTTTGTAAACTCAACAATAATTTGTAACAAGGCTCTGACCTTTGACCTTTGCTAAATGTGGTCGGTAGGTTTGTACAGCTGACACTCTCTGGATCTTTCATAACTTGCGTTTTTTGTGGGCTAATGCTAACGGCTATAGGAAAATAAACAGTAGAACGCTCTGGACTAGCTTAAATCTTACCGGACTAGCTCAGATGCTAAGTGTTCGATAGCATTACATGTCTATGGCGGGAAAGAAGAAATTAGTTAAGCTAACGACTAAGCTAACAGACCACAGGAACCAGAGTCGATGCTGTACTGCACTCCAACAGAAATGACCCAGCTTCAACATCAGACCCTGGTGGAGGATCTGAGCTGCCACACCACCACCCACAACGAGGGACCCCAGGACAGTTAGCCGCCGACCCACAGAACGATGGGGCACCGCAGCTGTGCGCATTGCGAGGCTCTGTTTCTCCACGGCTTTACAGAAAGCTCTCATTAAGTGTTTGCTAAACTAATATACAGTTTTTTTTCAGTTGGTTTGGCTCAAGTCTTCAAACTGAGATGACATTCTCAAAAAATATTACCTTTAGCATTCTGAGACTTCTAGTTATTCATCACAATGAGTTTAGAAGCACATTTCACAACTTTCAGACACCATTCACGTTGAACTGTGTCAGCGTGCACATTTAAGCTCAAAACATAAACGGGGAATACAACGCTCTATTAATAGACAAATCACTGCAAACCAGTGACGTGCGGTGAGGTTCAGGACTGGTGAGGCACTGACTTTTTGGGGGGTATTTAGATAACGAGCAAGCAACCTTAGATTAAGCTTTGTTTTCTGATTTTAATGTATGCATAATTTTCATAAGGCCTTTAGTCTTCAACATTAAGATTTGTGCAGCGCAGGCTCTTCTTTAGCCATTATTGCGCGTAAAATGCCTAAAAATGAACGACAGATTTTTTTTTTTCTATTTATTCAAATTTTATTGTGAAAAACACTGAATGCGGTTTCAACAGCTTTCATAACCCCTTATTATTCAGCATTATATTTCATTGCTCTTTAGAACAGTTTTTACTTAGCAACTAGCAAATTCATATTTGTCTCGCCTTGCCCGTAAATGCGCATGAGATGCCGTTCCAAAAATAACTATAATTAATTGAATGTTTATTGTTTAAAACATTGAATGTCGTCTGAAAAGCTTTAAGAACACCGTATTACTCAATTATTCATTTCGTCAAGAACAATTTTACATTACAACTGCAAACACAATAGTATTGTCTCACCTCTATTGCGTGTAAATGCGCACAAGATGCCAATCTAAAAATGAAGTCCCCCCCTCAACACTATTTAAATGTTTACTATTCAAAACATTGAACGTCATTTCAACAGCTTTCAGAACACCTTATTTTGAAATGTATAGCTCCAAGAACAGCGTAACATTACATTTGGAAACAGAATTGTATTTGGCATGCAAATGTTCCAATTAAAAGCAAAAATGATTGTCCTACCCTCACTTGTAGATTAGTTCCACGCGTCTCTCCTTTTGTGCAAAAAGATCGGTCACTTTGTCATAAAAGGCCTCCTTATTTCGTTGCAGTTTTACAAGTCTTTCCCTCTCGATGGATATTGTGGCCAGCGAAGAAAGGCGTCCTTGATCAGTTTTGTTACGGCTGTAAGTTTTCAGTCTTTTTAAGGCCGAAAACGACCTCTCCACAGACGCCGTAGTAGCTGGTATAGTCAAAATAAGGTGAAGTAGCTTTGTCACCTCCGGAATGGTCTGCGTTAGGTCATTTTGAGCCAAGAAGCGGAGAAGTTGTCCTGGAGTTTTGCATTCATTCCTCAGGGTTTGGGAGCCATATAATCCGATGAGATCTGTTTTTAATCTGACCAGATCAAAGAATCTGGCGTACTTTGCCAGGCTGCTGAGTTTCGCATCATCAAAGTGATTAGCCATTTCATCAAACTGTGTGCAGTTAACTAAACTAACAAAAGCAAGTTCATCAAAGTGATCAAACCTAGCTTTCATCTGAACGCTAACATTGTCCAAATGTTGTAAAACATGCGTTTCCTCTCATCGCGCTGTGATTGGTTACCTCTGGCATTGTCAGTCAGGCCAAGTGCTTTTGCTCAAATCTTTCATAAAATCCATCAAAATCTTGCCTGATGTGCTCCACGGTTTGTAATGTCTCGCGGATTTTTTCACAACAGAATCCAATGTCCATGACTTTGTTTTGGAGAACCCTGAACAGCGTCTGTTTGATGAAAAATGCCCTCATATGCCATAATGAAGAAGCACGTTGATGCTTTAGAAAGTCACAGATCAAATCCTGTTGCCATCATCAGAGTGTCATTGTCCCAATTTTCTGGATGTTCATTTATGATGTGAAACAATTCACGTAGATCGGAGTAATACAGACTTATTGTTTGCAAAAGTCTTGAGTTCGAACTCCACCTTGTGGCTGCCGCTCTTGGGAGACGCTGTTTAATCACATTGTCCATTAGGTGAGTGCGTTTTGTAGACTTGCTGAAAAATGCACCCAGGCCCTCAACCGTTTTGAAAAAAACTTTGCACTCTGGTATACATTTAGCTGAATGTAAAAGCACAAGATTTAGCTTGTGGGCGTAACAGTGCGTAAACATTGCCTCTGGGACTTTTTCTTTGATTTTTGCTTGTACTCCATTAAGTTCTGATGCCATCACCGCAGCTCCATCAACAAGCTTCTCAACACATTTATGCTTTTCCAAAACTCTCAAAATATATTCTGAAATTGCAGCTGCTCGTCTGTCATCACTGACGTCGTCAAAACCCATAAAAGCCTCTTTCACCTCAGCGTTGAATACATAGCATGTAACAAACCTTGGAGTCAAACTTGACCCACATTTAACATCTGAGAACCATATTCATCACCTCTCCAAAGTTTCCTTCTTTCATCTTAAAAATATTGCCAAACTCCGCCCCTCCCTGTCTCAACCAGACGCTGAAAAACTGATCCATGCCTTTGTCTCCTCCAGACTAGACTACTGCAATGCCCTCCTCGTCGGGATCTCTGGCAGGAGCCTACAGAAGCTTCAGCACATTCAAAACTGCGCTGCCAGGGTCCTGACGAGGAGGCGCAAATACGATCACATAACACCTGTACTCAAATCCTTACATTGGCTGCCCATTTATTTCAGAATTCAATACAAAATCTGCCTCCTTACATACCAGTGCGTGCATGGAACTGCCCCAACCTACCTCAGTGAACTTCTCACCCCACACACCACCTCACGCTGTCTTCGCTCTAGCTCCACTCACAGCTTTCACCAGCCCAGGACCAAACTATCCACCATGGGAGACAGGGCTTTTCAGGCTGCTGCCCCACGCCTGTGGAATGCCCTCCCAGAGTCGCTGAGGGCACCACAAGGTGTGGAGGCTTTTAAAAAAGGGCTAAAGACATTTCTTTTTAAAAAAGCATATTAGGATATTTCATGACTGCTTTTTAGTCTTTTGTACTATTGTTAGATTGTATTTTTATTGTCACTGTTTGACTTGTTTTTAAATGTCCCTGTAGCACTTTGAGATTTCTTTGAAATGTAAGGTGCGTTACAAATAAAATGTATTATTATTATTATAGCGCAGAATCACTGAAATCTGTGCCTTGTTGGTAACATCTGTTGTTTCGTCTACCTCTATAGCAATAAACTGAGCTGCGTCTATTTCATTTTGTATGTCATTTCTAATGACATCGCATACTGCCTCTATCAAATGGATTCTATATGATAAACCTGAAACACAGTGGAGGTCAGCAAATGCTCAGATAATTTTTCATCTTTTTCAGCAAAAGCATGCAAAAGCATGCAGTTTCCACGATTGTTAGAGTTGGCACTTTCATCATTTCCTCGAAATGCCAATTCCTGCTTAGCCAAGAAGCAGGTAGCATTAATAAGGTCTTTTAAAATCCCACGATTTTCCTTTACTTTAGCATTGTGGATGATAATGTTCAGTCTTCTTTGCTCGTCTAAAGCCAAATCAATCCTTGACCGTCCAAACGTCTTTAAGGCGACTTGACTCTGGATATGAGCAGCTGATTGTTCATGTTTCAAAAGACTTCTTGGCAAATTTTTTAAGTCAGTAAATCCAGCGTTTGTCCAAACACTTTCACTCGTTGAGAATAGCAAGCACGAAAAGCAATACAGGCGCCTTCTCACAGCACAGCCACAGAGCCATTCCTTACGAGTGTACCAGTCCTATTGAAAGCGCGAGTTGTATGTCCAGTAGTTTGAAGCAGTCCTTTAACTCCGGCGCTGGTCGTCCTGGTTTAATTATCTCCTGTTTTGCTTGGAAGTCCAGCTTAGAAACATTTTTGAGCTTTAAAATTGATTCATCCATTTTCAGGCATCATTGCACTTGACTTTTTAGCTAGTTTGTCGTTGACGCTTTTTAGTGGTAGAATTGTTAATGAGAAATTAAAGCGCGCTCCCTTCTGTAAACCCCAAGCGCTGTTTGAGGCTAGCCTCACCTCCGATTATTTAATGCGGCCTAAATCATATTACCTTGCTAAAATTTTATTTAAACTATGAAAACATTATACGTTGGCAGGTGTGGAAAAATATGATTTAATTAGGTAAAGCGCGTTTGTACAAACTCTAGCTAGCATGGGCCAGTTATCCCATTGATTTAACATGCAGATTAGCCCGCGGGGTGCGGCAGAATGCGGCGTGCCTCATCTCTCGTCTATTCGACCAAGTACTCATAATTTTTTTTAATGTATACATTTTTAAAATGTATTTTAACAGTGAAACGCTTTATTCAATGTTTAAACACAAATTATAAAAGAAGAAAAAAATATATATATTCTTTTTTTTTTTTTTCTCTCTCTCTCTTGGTCTGGTGAGGCACTGCCTCACCTGCCTCCCCTGACCGCACGTCGCTGCTGCAAACTCATTTTCACCTGAACACATCCTGTTTCATCCAAGGGCAAAAAGTTATTTAAAGGACAACCTTTGTTTGTTTGTTTTTTTCTCCTTGTGCATTTAGTATTACCCTAGGACAGAGGTGGGCAATATTTTTCACAAGGGCTATATTTGAAGCTAGATAAGTGGTGGAGGGCTGGACTGCGACCACTGAAGTTTTTTTTTTGGAGTGTTAGGGAGGGCAATTAAATTGAATTGAATCTTGTGGAATTGCTACCCATTCTTCCACCAGTGCCATCCCCAACTGCTGAGTTTCAGGAGGATGTTCACGTCGGTGGACACATACACTGAGCAGATCCCAGACATTTTCAATGAGATTTAAGTCTGGACTCATGGCTGGGGTCACATGGGGTCGTGCATTGTCGTGCTGGAACATCGCTCCTGTCCCAACTTGGTCCAGAAAAGGGAGCACCACAGGCCTCAGGCTCTCACCCGATGACAGAGACCATAGAGGTTTCCTTTGATGAAAACCAGGTCTGTCCAGTGATTTGCCGACATGTCGGCCCAAACCATGACACTGGGACCACCCCACCGGTTCACTTGGTGCACACAAGTTTCAGCCTCTCCCAGCGTCTCCTGTACACCCGATCTGGACCATCTGGTCTGAAGAACTGGAACATTTTTTCGTCTGTGAACACGACTTGGGACTACCTCTGCAAAGTCCAACGATGATGTGCAGTGAAACATTCGGTTTTACTTGATGTACCTAGATTAATGACTTGGATTGATGTGTTTTCTGCCTTGTTTCCTTGTTTCAATACATTTCTTCTTATTTCAAGACAAATTATTTGCTAATGAAGTACAATATTTCTACTCACCTCATTGACAAATTTGATTGTAGCTCAAATCTCTTGAAAACCATCAGAAACAAGTGAAATAAGCTGACAATAGTCTAGTATTCTTATAGTTGTAACAAAGACTAGATCACAACTTTTGGCAGTGCGATTACTTTTAACCTGAGATATTATAGTTTTTATTTACCCTAATCTTTGACTTTGAGCTAATTCACAGTCTTCCTCCCATTATAACCACAACTCTCCAACACAAGTGAAAGATAAACTATAGATTACCCCTAAAGCGAGCTAACTTCCTCTCCAAAGCCTGTAGATTGTGTGTCTCCGCTGACAGGACCCCCGGTAGTCTTAAAAAGGCCCCTATCGACAGACCTAATGCCTTTATCGGACGTGTCGCGTGGGCCCCACACCCCCGACATTGACCCGGGCTCCACAGGCCTCCTCGCCCGGGTCCCCAGCGCGTTTCAGGGACTTTAGGAACGTCGATGTCTATGAATGTATCGGACGAGCTGATGGACACACGCAGAGGAAGCCCCCGAATCTATAGAGCAATCCAATATCTTGTGCACAGTCTTCTCTCTGTGAGCTCATGAATGGAGTGTGAGTGTGAGATCTGCCCGAGTGTGGACCAAATCAACTAACTAGGAATGTCACTTACGAAATAAAGTACTTGCTCAAGCTTTGTTTGAAATGAAGTCTATGGTAAAAACAGAATAGTGACTCCTTTCAGAAACAGAGAACCTTTGTGGCACTTAAAACAGTTGCTTAGTAGAAAAATAAAGCTGTGTGATGAAGACCTTTGTGTCAATACAAAAATGTAGTTAGTTGTTTTAGAAAAGAGGTCTTTTCACAGTGGTGGGTGGAGTGTTATGTCCCAGCATGGAGTCTAAAGACAAGCAGGTCTTATATTGTTCAAGAATGGTCCACGACAGGCGCGGCCCGTCATTAAGACGAAAGGCTCATTCGTCTGTGTTTCTGCTCTTATATTAGGTCTGTAGTGAAAATAAAAACATGAAAAGGTTTATATTTCCCTTCTGGACAGGCTGATCATGGCAAAAGTGAGGCAAGGTTTTCAATAGTAAATGTCTTTCTGAGGCTGGACTCATTCACACAGTCCAGACCTGTCCCAGGACGTGTGGTGCTGATGCAAATACAGAAATACAACAACAGAAGCCTGATTTCTCTGTATTCTCTGTTTTCTACGCTTCTACGCACCAACGCCTGCGACAAGCCACAAAAAAGGTTGGATTTTCGCTGACTGTATGGCCTGTTTCATTGACAGGCCATACATTCGACAAACTCGCTCATTATCTTTATAGAACTTTTTCACGGACGAACCAGATCCAGCCGAAAACTAGAAGTGGCGCCATTATGGAGGTATAGATGTAAACAACGCGGCTGAAATATGAAAAAAATATCAAAAAAAGACAAGTCAAATGGATCTAAAAAATATCGAGACCGACTTGAAGCTTCAGAAAAAAAAGCGTTGTGTAAAATTGACTTAATAGGTGGCGAAGATCCTTACGAAATGCAATCTGCATTATTTGCTGAGGATCTCCACAAGCTGCCCTCGGTAAGTTAAATTCTCTTTGGCATTTGTTCTCCTTTATGGAGATTTATGTGTGATTTAACATCCATGTATTTGACGTGTATTGCCGACAGCTGATGGCAAAATAGGCACAAACTGTGTAAAAGAGGGTAGCTAAAAACGCTGTAGCTGCACTATCTTGTAGGCTAATCTCACTTAGATACATGGATTGTTAAAATAAACCCAGAGACTGAAATCTACAGGTCTTAAGCTTTCAAACAAGGTATAGCATGTGTATCTGTCCTGTGTGTGATCAGTACAACGTGATGTTTATTTGTGGCTAATGTAACTTTGGCTAACCGCAGGCTATCGCAGCGATCCGACCGACAAACGATTATTTAAATACTTAACAGTCGTTTTTAAGCGATCCAGAGAAAATATGTCTTGCTTGTTTATTGGTGCACATGACCATAGCTTATTTGGAAAAAATAACCTACCTGAAATATGATATTGCGGAAGTTTTATCAGCAGGTTGACGTCAATGAAATGAACGGGGGAGGAGCTGACCGAAGAGTTTCCAAGTTCTGTGCGTAACAGTAGAAAAGGTGGGCGGTCGAAATCAGATGATTATGACAACCCAGAACACGGCAATAGTTTACCATTTACATTTTTTTTCAAACTTCGAACATTTACGTGCTTTGACGTCTGTGTTTTGACCATGGATGTGTTATGACAACGGCCACATACCGAGAGCATGGCCGACTTGTAGTTTGATGACGTCACGTGAAAATGCTCTATAAGAATACGTGCATGAGCTTCACAAAACACTTTTTGATCCTGTACGCAGATTCTGCTCCAGCTGTGCACAAAAGTGAGGAGGAAAAAGCTGCAAAAGGAACTTACTTTTACGTGAATGAAAGTCCGATTTTGTCACACACTGTTTTATAAATGAGACCCCTGATCATTTCCGTAGAAAATGTTCATCTTTGAAAACTCTTTAAAACTATTCAAAACCCACCGTTACTGAGACATGTCATAACAGAAGAAAACCATCCTAGTAAACCCGCCGTCTCTCCTCCCTCTTTATGCTTCTTCCCTCTGTTCCTCGGCCTCTCTCCGTGTGATTACAACGCGCTGTCGTCTGAACATGGCACAGCGAGATGCCGGCGAACATCTGCCCCGGGCCCCCGGGACGCTGGCATGCTCCGCCCGACAGCAGTGCACTTTGTAATTGTAAAGTGACTGTGCGAGTTTAAGATGATTGTGTTCTTGTGCTGGCGTGTGCTGGGAGACTTTAGCTCCTCCATTAGAGCCACGCACTCTAAAAAAATCAGCTTTAGATTTGAGGAGCCTGGGGTAGGTTATGTGCACAGTTTAATGTAAAAATCTAATGTTTATTCCAGTTAAATAAAAGAGGACTTCTATATGTCCTCTGCAGATTGAAGTTATTTACAAAAGAAGTTCACACACCCTCTGCCTGTTTTGGCGTGCAATTACAAACTTGTTTTTTTTGGCGTACTATGAACACGTGATGTGGTTGAGGACAAACATGAGGTTTTTCAAGGGATTAACGGCTAACTTTAGGTCCGAAGTTGCAAAAATGTGTAAGTTTAGGTCTGGGACTTAGAGTTGGTTTAGGATTAGGATCGTGTTAGTCTTCATGAATAATAACATGTCTTAACTAGGGCGATTCGATTGGTATCACGATACACACCTCATGATTCCATTAATCCCAATGAATCCCGATACTGACACAAACTATTATATATTGTAATTAATTGATAATTATTTATGTTTTTATCTATCTATACTTAAATAATTAAATTAGCTAATGGCCTTATGTACATGGACGTTGGCTACTTTCTATTAGCAATGTTTTTTGTACTGTCCCTCTCAAATGAAAAAAATAAATCAAAAACGTTGTGCTTGACTCATTCTGACAAAAGAACTGATAACTGTGCACATGCTGACTCACACAGTGAAGTCTGCTGACAGGTTCTGGAGAGAACAACCATTAGACTGAGATCAGTTTGGATCAGTAAGATCTTTTTGTCTGTAAAATGTACTAAACGTGGGCTCATTGTGCTGTCTGTAGGACACTTGTACTGAACCATTTACACAGATGCACTTGGACACTTGAGATATGAACTAAGACAGTGATTCTTAACCATAGGGCCGGGGCCCAAAGTTGGGCCGCGAGCATCTTCTTGAAGGCCACAAAATCAGTAAAACACAATACATTTAATATGAGATTGGGCCCCACGTTACTTCCTACATGAATATTCGGGCCTCGAGGTAAAAAAGGTTAAGAAACCCTGAACTAAGACACAAGCAGTTTGATGAAAGCAACGAGAAATGCCAGGTTGGTTTGGAGATTTGTCCAAGTTAATTTTCAGAATGTCATCTCCGCTTCAAGAAATGAGCTAAACAAATTGAGATCTGTAGCGCCTGTATCCCACCTGCACCACAAACTTGCAGAGCTTGCTCCTCATGATGAGACTGTTGGACATGGAAATGGTGGTTTTGTTCTGATTAGACATGAGTAGGTCTTCATTCCCTGTAATAAAGACTAGAACATACTCTCATTTCTTTAAGTAAAGCAGACTGTAAATGGCAGACCTAAGTGATCTGTTCATTTGGCTGTCATGCTTAACACTGGATGAATACATTGTAAGTAATGACTGAAATGTTCTTTTTCTTACATGTGTTCATACCAGCCTGGTTTCTGAAGAAGACATAGATGTACAATAAAATGTCACAGACGTATGATGAGCATGTTTTCACATCCTTTTGTCATCAGTATGTTACGAAAGCCAAAATAACCACACATTTGGGTTGAAGCCATGTGGTGGTATTTCTTTGAGTTTAGCGAGTAAAACTCCCCAGACCTAAACTTACACATTTTAGTCACGTGGCTTCAAGCTTAGCTCATTACAATCACAAATGAACTTGTGTTGCCAGATTGGGAAATGGCACCACACACTTAAGATAAGAAGCTGCTGACCAATCATGAACAAAAATTGGGTAATAACCAGAGAGTCAGTTGTTCCCAAGCTTTACATTTGAATACCTTGTGGGTGGAGCCTGATGAGAACTGTATGGAAACAAGTGCCTGAACCTATCACAGACACTTGGAGCAACATCAGTTCAAACTCGAACTTGTTCAAAATCAGCTTCAGGTTCTAACAAACCAAACTGGCAACGCAAATGAGAGAGTCATGTGAGGCTCATTCTGCTTTCTGATTGGATAATCCTCTGGAGAACCAAAACACCAAATGGAAACATTAACAAATGAACATGTGGCCATACCTGTTTGTCAAAGCCTGGTCCCGTCAGATCTCAGAAGCTAGGCAAGAAAGGGCCTGGCTAGTACTTGGATGGGAGACTGTTAGAACACCAGGAGCCACAGTGAGACAGGAGTAGATTGTTGTTGTGTCCTTGGGCAAGACACTTAACCCACACTGCCTCAGTGTCTGTTACACTGAGTGAGTGGATGCTAGATTTAGAAGTGCTTTGAGTGCCTGGAAAGGTGGAAAAGTGCTATATAAATAGAGTCATTTTAACATCATGTCCATTGCTTTTACTTTCAGTAAAAATAATTGTATTTTTAGACAAGTTAAAGTCATGTTTATGAAATCTGAAGTCAAAATCTTACATACAGCTCCTTTAACGTAACTTTACATTTTACCGTCTCGTTTGTCTTCTTATCAATCTCCATTTGGTTTTTATCCTGAATCTCAAGTGGGTCCATAGTTGCCAGGTCCACGGTTTTCCTGCACAATTGGGCCAGCTTAAGAAAACAGTTGCGGGACAAAATACAGTTCAGCGCGTTGCGGTTTCTTGGGTTATTTTTGAAATGTTTGCAGCCGTGAATTAAAGACATTACATTTTATAAATTTCACCTCAGAACTGTAAGAACTGGCTAACCACATTCAGCCCTGAAGCTGCCAAGTTTTGCGTTGTCTTTGGGCTAGATTTCTTCCTTGACCTGGCAACCCTGAGTGGGTATTGCCTCTTTTTCTTCTATCTTCTCTCTTTCATCACATCTTTTTTCATTGACAAATTTTGTTGCCTTTTCATAATTTTTACAGACATTTGTGTATTGTTTTTGTAAAGCACAACTTCCTTTAAATACTTGTACAGAATCTATCTTTTAAGATGAGTAAGCTGGAATCCTGTCATTTCCTTTTTTGCAGTGCAGACATCTCGGACAGGCGGCTCATTCTTCCCCTGATCACCATTTCCACTTTGCTTTTCACGCTTTTGTTTGTACCTTCTGCTGCGCCGCTCTCCCTCGCTCCCTCCAACCATTTTATTTCTTGGCCTAGCTCTTCATATTCCGGGGGCCTCCTCAAGTTCAGCCAGGGGCCAGGCTAGGACGCCCCGGCTCCTTCTCCTCCTCCTCTTCGCCTGCGTACGCGCCGGATCCGTGCGGCGGCGAGGCGTGCCAGAGGTGGTTCGGAGACGCGGAGGCAGTTGTTAAAAGTGTTGTTAAGCGAGCGCGTGGCAGATGTTCGCACAGGTTGGGGACAGAGGCGGCAGATGGTGTTTGATTAGCCCCGCAGACCGCCCGATGGAGGGAGGGAGAGAGGGAGGGAGGAGGGAGGGAGGAGAGGAGGGACGAAGAGGGAAAAGGAAAGATAAGGAAGGGAAATGGGAAAGGCAGTATGAGGTGGTATGGGAAAGGAGAAGAAAAGAGAGGAGGAGAGAAAGGGAGAGAAAAGGAAAAAAAAAGAAACAGGAACGAAAATAAGTTAAAGAAGGAAAAAAAGGGTAAAGGGGGGAGGGGGAGAGAGAGGGGGGGCGAGGAAGCAGAGGCAGGAAGGAGAGAAGGGAGGAAGAGGGAAAGGGGATGAGTTGAGATGGGAAAGGAAAACAGGAGGGAGGAGAAAGGAGGGGAGAAAAGAAGAGGCAAAGAGAAAGGGAGAGATGAGAAAGAAAGAAAGAAAGAAGAAGCAGGGAGTATAGACGTGAAAAAAGGGAAAAGAGAGTTGAGAAGTGGGGAGAGAGTGGAGGAGAAGAGGGAGGGAGGAGGCAGGAAAAAGAGAAGGGAGGAAGAGGGAAAAGGAAAGATAAGGAAGGGAAAGGGAAAGGCAGAATGAGGTGATATGGGAAAGGAAAAAAGGAGAGAGGGGAGGGTTTGAGAGAGGAGAAGAAAAGAGGAGGAGAGAAAGGGAGAGAAAGGAAGAAAGAAAGAAGCAGGAAAGAAAAGAAGTGAAAGATGGAAAAGATGGAGGGAGAGGGGAGGAGGGGAGAGGTAAAGGAGGAGGGGGAGAGAGAGAGGGAGGGAGAGGGAGGGGCAAGGAAGCAGAGGCAGGAAGGAGAGAAGGGAGGAAGGGGGAAAAGGAAAGATAAGGAAGGGAAATGGGAAAGGCAGTATGAGGTGATATGGGAAAGGAAAAAAGGAGAGAGGGGAGGATTTGAGAGAGGAGGAGAGAAAGGGAGAGAAAAGGAAGAAAGAAAGAAGCAGGAAATAAAAGAAATGAAAGAAGGAAAAGCTGGAGGGAGAGGGGAGAGGTAAAGGAGGGAGAAGGAGAGAGAGAGGGAAGGAGAGGGGCGAGAAAGCAGAGGCAGAAAGGAGAGAAGGGAGGAAGGGGGAAAAGGAAAAATAAGGAAGGGAAATGGGAAAGGCAGAATGAGGTGATATGGGAAAGGAATGAAAGGAGAGAGAGGAGGGTTTGAGAGAGGAGAAGAAAAGAGAGGAGGAGAGAAAGGGAGAGAAAAGGAAGAAAGAAAGAAGCAGGAAATAAAATAAGTGAAAGAAGGAAAATATGGAGGGAGAGGGGGAGAGAGAGGGGTGAGGAAACAGGAAGGAGAGAAGAGAGGAAGAGGGAAAGGGGATGAGTTGAGATGAGTTGAGGAGAGGGAGGAGGAAGAAGAGAGGAAGAGGGAAAAGGAAAGATAAGGATGGGAAACGGGAAAAGCAGAATGAGGTGATATGGGAAAGGAAAAAAATGAGAGGGGAGGGTTTGAGAGAGGAGAAGAAAAGAGAGGAGGAGAGAAAAGGAAAGAAGCAGGAAAGAAAAGAAATGAAAGAAGGAAAAGATGGAAGGAGAGGGGGAGGAGGGGAGAGGTAAAGGAGAGAGGGGGAGGAGAGAGTGAGGGAGAGGGAGGGAGGAGAAGGGATGGAAAAGGAAAGATAAGGGAGGGAACAGGAAAGGCAGAATGAGGTGATATGGGAAAGGAGAAGAAAAGAGAGGAGGAGAGAAAGGGAGAGAAAAGGAAAATAGAAAGAAACAGGAACGAAAATAAGTTAAAGAAGGAAGAAAAGGGGGGGTAAAGGAGGGGGGGGCGAGGAAGCAGAGGCAGGAAGGAGAGAAGGGAGGAAGAGGGAAAGGGGATGAGTTGAGATGGGAAAAGAAAACAGAAGGAGGGAGGAGAAAGGAGGGGAGAAAAGAAGAGGAGAAGAGAAAGAGAAAGAGAGATGAGAAAGAAAGAAGAAAGCAGGGAGTATAGACGTGAAAAAAGGGAAAGAGAGTTGAGGAAGTGGGGAGAGAGTGGAGGAGAAGAGGGAGGGAGGAGGCAGGAAAAAAAGAAGGGAGGAAGAGGGAAAAGGAAAGATAAGGAAGGGAAACGGGAAAGGCAGAATGAGGTGATATGGGAAAGGAATGAAAGGAGAGAGAGGAGGGTTTGAGAGAGGAGAAGAAAAGAGAGGAGGAGAGAAAGGGAGAGAAGAAGGAAAGAAAGGAAAAGAAGTGAAAGAAGGAAAAGATGGAGGGAGAGGGGGAGGAGGGGAAGAGGTAAAGGAGGGAGGGGGAGAGAGAGGGAGGGAGAGGGGGCGAGAAAGCAGAGGCAGGAAGGAGAGAAGGGAGGAAGGGGGAAAAGGGAAAGATAAGGAAGGGAAAAGGCAGAATGAGGTGATATGGGAAAGGAAAAAAAGGAGAGAGGGGAGGGTTTGAGAGAGGAGAAGGAGGGAGAAAGGAGGGGAGAAAAGAAGAGGCAAAGAGAAAGGGAAGAGATGAAGAAAGAAAGAAGAAAGGAGGGATTATGAACGTGAAAAGGGGAAAAGACAGTTGAGGAAGTAGGGGACGAGAGAGTGGAGGAGAAGACAAAGAGAAGGGTAAAGATGAGAAAGGGGAAGATGAGAAATCAAAGAAGGGAAAGGTGGAAGTAGAAGGAATGAAGTGAAGGGATGGAGCGAGGAGAGAGAGTGGAGAAGAAGGCAAGAGTAAAGATAAGGTTAGAGAAAAGAAGAGAGAGAGATGTGAGGTAAGAAAAGTAAAAGAGATGGGGAGAAGTGAGAGGAAAAGAGGGAAGTAAAGGATGGGAGGAGGGAGAGAGAAGGGGAAAAGTGAGGAAGCAGAGTGGGGAGGGAGAGAGTGAGGGAAGAAAGAGGCATGGGCAAAAGAAAGGGCAGAAATGATTAAGGGAGACGGGAAAGAGGGGTATGAGGTGAAATGGGAATTAAAGGAAAAAGTAGAAGAAAAGAGGAGAGAAGAAATAGAGTGACAGAGAGAGAGAAAGAGGGAGAGAAGAGGATAAAGTGATAGAGGCAAGAGAAGAGGTAAGAGAGAAGAAGGGAAGGGCAAGTATAGAGGAGGGAAAATGAGTGAGGCAAACTAGGAGAAGGCTGTAAGAACGATAGATGTAAGGAGAAGTGGAGGAAGAGGGTAGAGGAGAGGAGGGAAAAGACGGGACAGAGAGGTAGGAGGGAGTGAAAGGGGAGAAAAGGAGAGAGAGGAAGGAAACGGGGAGAGAGGGAGGAGTAAACAGGGTGAGAGGAGGAGAAACAGGGAAGACAAGGTGGAGAGAGGAGGAGAAACAGGTGAGAGAGGAGGAGGAAACAAGGGAAGGAGAGAGGAAACGGGAGAGAGGGAGGAAACAGGAGAGAGAGGGAGAAACGGAAGAGAGGGAGGAAAACAGGGAGGGAGAGGGGGAGAGAGGGAGGAACAGGAAGAGAGAGGAGGAAACAGGGAGAGAGGGGAGGAAACAGGAAGAGAGAGGGAGGAAACAGGGAGAGAGGGAGGAAACAGGAGAGAGAGGAGGAAACAGGGAAGGAGAAAAGAGGAGGAAACAGGGGAGAGAGGGAAGGAACAGGGAGAAGAGAGAGGAGGAAACAGGGAGAGAGGAGGAGGAAACAGGGAGAAAGAGGAAATAGAGAGAGAGGGACAAAGGGGGAAGAAACAGGGAGCGAGAGAAGGAGGAAACAGGGAGTGCGGAGGAAAAAGATAGAGAAAGAGAAAAAAGGGCAGAGTAGACAGAAAGAGGGAGAAAGATGGAAAGGGAAGAGACATGGAGAGAAGGGGAAATGGGGAAAAGGAGGAGGAGACTGGAAGAGAGAAGGAGGCCCTCAACCTTAAAATGACCTACTGTATATCATGCAATTTTTATTTATTTTTTTCATGTCAAAATAGTTGTGTTTTGCTGAATTTACACACGTCTGACACATTAAACAGGCTGGATTCTTCTGTCAATCTGAAAACACACTGTTCTGTTAATGTCATCAACTGTAATACAGGAAGTGCCCCACTGTGTTTCTAAACTCCACACACCTCCACTAGTGTCATTTGATTCCGTTCAGACTTCAAAATGACCAAATTTGCAGTTGCAGCTAAAGTTTTAGCCTTGCTTAAACTGCTTTACTGTTTGTTGCAATAAAAAACAGGACATTTTTTTGTAATCTCAGCTACGCAAAAGGAGAAACCAACTATTCAAAACAAAAGTACGGAAGCTCAGTACTGCACTGTTACTTTATGGATTTTTTTTTTTTTGCATTACAAAATTTTGTAATACAGTAATTATCAGGTAAAACGTGATAATAGGTATTAATGTGATACATACTGTATACTTAAAAAAAATAGGTAATTACTCGATATATTACTTTTTTAATTTGAATATCTTTTTGTATCACGTTATTATTTAAATTAATTACCTAATATTATCAATTAATCACCATATCATTTTTATTTTTTTCTGCATCACGTTATTACCTGATAAGTTCTCCCCAATTTTTTTTTTTGTATTTTTTTATTTTTTTATTTGTATTTTGTTATTACACATTTTTAACTGACATTTTTTGTATGTATTTTTTATATTTATATCACGTTTTTACCTAAAAGTATTACAATATTCCCTAAAAGTATCACATGATTACCTAATCATTTTCCCCCAAACTTTTTTTTTAAATTATTTGTTTCCCATTATTACCTTAGTATCCGT